>BJCO01737913.1:0-13924 GCA_018326465.1 Flaveria floridana
CACTGTAATACGAACAAACGATGTTTTGTAATGAATGTTGTATTAACTTGCAAAAGCATTTATATTGAAATGAAAAGTTATTCCACTGATTCCGCTGTAATGTTTATTAAAGCTAATGAAATTATATGTTTTAAGAGCGATTAATGGCTAGCTGTAAGCGTCCCGGGAACGGGGCCTTGCACTCTCACAGCCTCAGCTGATGAAAGAGAGATTCTAGCATGGAAGTAAGATAAGATCAGGGATATTGTACTAATTAAGAGAGTATCTGGCCTTGTACGGTACTTATCATACATATCTCAATTGGGATCATTAAGCTATGAAGACAGATTGGACCTAATGTAATTGAGGATGGTCAATCACACTAACAATCATAGAGGAGCAGATTTCTATCACATTATAAGAGCATACATGAACAGAATTCATCATGAAATGAAGTCAAAAGTTGACAGAGGAAACAAACTTTATTTAGCCAAGTTGATAAGAGAACAACAATTGGCAAGCAAACAAAAGAAGCATGCTGAAGAAACATCCACTCACAGGGATACAAATATATTAGAAAGAGTTGGTAATCTAATAAGACCATCTGATTTGAATCTTATCATGAAGAAGATAGATGGTAATCAGTACAAACAACCTATCATATGATGGTATTATGATGAAACTCATTTTTAGGTTGTACTTGAAAGAAAACTTAAAGGAGAGGAAACATCAAACATAAGGTTGTTTGATCCAGTGGAAATCAAACTCCTTCATCCATCTTATGTATCATTTTTAAAGACTAAAACATTCCCTGCAATAGAGGATGTTCTATGCAAGGGAGATTAATGTTACTTCATACATATGCTAAGAATCTTGGGAACTGTTTATGTGAATGCTGCACTCAAATAGAGATTGGAAACTAATCAACAACCATTAACACACATTAAAGGTGTAACAGGCATGAGGATATCATATAACCACAACCTTAAAATTCTGAAAGGCAATCATATTGTAACTACATTGGTTAGCAACATTGATGTGCAAAGGTTAGACCAATCAACCGTAGAACAAATAGTTCATCTAACAACCAAAAAAGGAAAATAAACAATCATGTACACCTAACCAAAATAACTATCATATTAAACACAACAGAACATCAATCATAAATTAATATCATGCATATAAACATACACAATAACAATCATGCAAATAATTCATCACACAAGCAAACATATACAAATCAGAACATACATTACAATCTGATTACACATATGTAATTAGACTAACATACAATCATTCAATCAAGCAAACATGCATAACACTTAATCAGTCAATCAAACAATCTAAGTCCATAACACAATCATTGCAATCATACATAACAAACACAAACGCACATCATTACTAACAAACACAACATAAACAACAAACATGAAAAGATGGCAACATCATCCTTAGGGGGAATATTATTGGACTCAACAAGTGGATTGAAAGGATAATGCTTGCCCTAATCAAACATAATATGTTCTAACATTCAAACAATCATTAACTAACACATTAGTATTATTAACATTCATAACATATGCTAATTTACTTTAAATTTCTTTTTCAGGTTTGTAGATAAAAGGAATTTTTGCTAAGTGTCCACAGCAGATGAAGAAAGTCTATAGCGGATGACTATTTGTGAGGAGTGGATGAAGAATATAGTCCTAATTGTAGACAGTAGATGAGTAAGCACAAGCAGTGGATGACCAATGTCCACAGTTAATGAACAGTCCACAGCGGAAGTTCATCTATAACGGATGAACACTCCATAGCGGACAACTATGAAGAAAAACATTCAATAAAGTGTTCACAATGGACGGCATCCAAGACAACACGGATAGCTCAATTACCATCCACAGTGGACAGCATGTCATCCACAGCGGATGATCAACATTCACAGCGGATAGCTTACAGACTTAGGATTATTTATGGAATTTAATTTGCTTTACATAAGGGTATTTTAGTAACTGTATATAGCTTTTTGTATAGGCTATAAATAGTAGTATACCGTAATCCTTTATAAACTTTTAAATATTTAATACAATCAGGCATTTAATATTATCATTCAAGCATTCAAACACACACATACAATCATACACACACACGAATACTCATATCATTAATCATGGGTTTCCGCACCATGATGATTAAGTGTTGAATATATAATAGTTTTTGGTTATATTATGAGATTGAAAAGATCCTTGGGGAGATTCATTTGATCTTGTTATTATACTTAAAAGTTCAAATTAGTGGATTTCATCAAGTATCAACTAGAAATGGTGGTTTATAGAGCTAAGAATTTTGCAAGAAGAATGGGGAGAAAAGTATTTTGAGTGAACAATACTAGTAATATTGGATTTCATAAAACAAGTCTAAGATGTTACAACTATAACAAACCCGGGCATTTTTCTTCGGAATGTATAGAAGAAAAATTCAATTATAATGAAGATGGAAAAAGAATGATAACAATTGAAGTTGAAACAGAGATTGATGAGGCTGGAACATCTAAAAAGAAAGCACTTGTATCATAGTCAGATGGTGAATATAACTGGTTGGATCAAGTGGAAGATCTGGATCTAAAATAATCAACTATTCTACTACCTAAATTCAGAACTGACAAAGTAAAGTACTTGTTAGAAAAACTATTTGTTGGGTTTGTCTCAAGTGACATGCTTGAAGGTCTGTTTGCAGAAAGTGATGAAAAGACTGAAGATATGAATGAACTTGAGAAGGTTCTTGTTAAGATGAAGATAGAAGCTAAAAATGTTGTTGAAATTATTCCAGTAAAAGTTGATAAGATAAGGTTGATGAGACTATTAAAGCTGAAAATGTTATAGATAAAGATTTAGCAAAAGTTAGAATGGAAACATTTACTTCTACAATTATCGAGAATACTCCAGCATCTGTTGATACACAAAATTAGAAAGCTATTGATATTACTCCAGCACATTCAAAAAAAGAAGTAATTAAGGAAAAGAATGAAGTTTTGAAAGCATTTATAATGAAAGGAGTGCTTCAAGTTGGTGAAAGTTCAGACATCACAACTGAGATATATAATGATCTTCGCACTAATTCATGTATTGAAAAAGTTCAAAGATATAAAGTTCATAATGAGAACTTGCTCTTGGAAGTTAAGAAACTTCAATGTCAAGCACATAAACATAAATATAATGAAAAGATTTTTGAGGAAAATCTAGAAGGTTTAAAGAATTCAATTTGTCAATTACAAATGAATCTTCATGCTAAAGAATGCAAAAAATAATGATTTTTTGAAACGAAATGATGAACTTGCTTTGTAAATAAACAAAGTTAATGGTCAACTATTATCTGCTAAATTTACAGATGAAAATATTGAACTTTTTAAACGATGGTTGAAGGTATAATTAAATCCAAAATGACATAAAAGATCAATTCTGGTTAGAGTGGTATTGGATTTTCCAAATGGGCATCACCTATTATATTTGATTATTCATGCATGCCCTCATTAATTACTATAACAGATAAAGATATAAGCTATGGTTTGAGATATCAACCAAAGTGTAACTTAAAAGCTTCAGTCAACACTCATTTTACTATTTATCCAATCACAAAAACAGAAACTAAATTTAATGATTTTAATTTTTATGAAGCAAAATGTAAAGAAAGAGGATTTTATGGAATATTAAGATAGTGATGGTGAATTAGATGTTTAGAATAATAAATATAAGAATTGTATTGAAAATATATCTACTTGAAATCCATCACTCTTAGTTAATGAAATGATTGATCTTTCTGTTCTTAAGGATAATTGTTCAACAAGTTCTACAAAACAAGAGAAGTTAAAAGAAAAAATCATTCATAGTGACAAAAGTTTAAAAGAAAACAATTAAATACATCATCATCTGACTTGAAAACTGATATCAAGAATAGATTTGTTTCAAAAGGCAATATAGATAAGGAATAATATATTTTTAAAGAAAGGAATACTCGATTGTTGAAAACTAAACTTCTTGATGATGCTAACCATGTGAAACAAGATGTTTGTAGTTCTGATGTCACTAAAACTTGTCCAAATCCAGTATGTGTATCTAAACATATTAATGCTACAGATCATGCCTGATCGGCTTTAGGTGAAAATCAAAAGGCAAAGAAAATTTCATCAATTCTTTCAAATCAAGTAAGAAAAGTTCATGTTAATAGAGAGAAACGAGAGACTGTTAAAAATCATAGGGCCAAGATAAACTAAAGCCAGATTCTATGATAACTTTATTGGTCATCATAAACAGTTTGAGAGAAACATGTGAGTGAATGATTTCTATCAAAGTCCATATTATTATATTTGTGGAAAACCAGATTATATGTCAAGAAATTGTATTTATAAACGTAAATCAATAAGGAGACAAGCATTTCATAATTTCATTTCACATAATAGAAAACATTGTTTTGTAAATGCAAAGTTTAATAAAAATTCAATGTTTTTAAAGTCTATCTGTGCAAAACCAAAAATTTCCATAAATAAAAACTTGAGCAAAATAAATGTGATTAAGAAATCATAAAGTGTTGATGAAAGCAATGTTGATTTCTTATATTATAATTTGAAGAAAAATGATACAAAATTGACAAAACCAGCTCAAGAATGGAAAGTAAAGGTCACTAAAACAGTTTTAGAAACAATTCATGATTATATGTTTGTTGATAAAAGAGATATGATTTTAAAATCAGTAGCGTCTTTAGATGAAAACAATGGTCTCAAGTCGATAATGGCTTGGATTCCTAGAAGTGATTAAATTGATTAATATGTGCAGAAACAACCAAGGCAAGCTATTAATTGCTTATGGCATGTTGATAGCGGTTATTCTAGACACAAGATTGGTAACATATCATTGTTAAACAATGTTCAACCTTATAATGGTGGTTATGTTATTTTAGCTGGTGACACAGGAGGTAAAATTACAAAGAAACGTACAGTGATAAATGGTGTGTTATGTTTTGAAGATGTTAGTTTTGTTGAAAAATTAAAACACAACTTGTTAAATGATTATCCGTCATGTTGAACATTGTTGTAAGAATTTCAAGTTGTTGAACATTGTCTATCATGTTCCAAGGGTAAATAACAAAAACTTTCTCATAAACCAGTTTTACATACTAAAGTTGAATCAAT
Organism: Flaveria floridana; assembly: GCA_018326465.1. Lineage (NCBI taxonomy): Eukaryota > Viridiplantae > Streptophyta > Magnoliopsida > Asterales > Asteraceae > Flaveria > Flaveria floridana. Next base: position 5,162 of record BJCO01737913.1, read on the forward strand.
CCTTCAACAGTGCACATGGATCTATTTGGTCCTATATGTGTGTTAAGTTTTGGCCATCATGCATATTGTTTAGTTGTTAATAATGATTCTTCTATATTTACTTGGGTTTCCTTTCTAGAATCGAAGGCTGAAACACCTCACTTGCTAATAAACTTCATGACACTCGTGGAGAATCATACTAATAAGAGTAAAGTGCTTGAGGAATGATAATGGAACATAATTTTGTAATCATATATTGAAGGAATTATATGTTTCAAAAGATATAGCTAGACAATTTACTATAGTAGGAACTCCATAGCAAAATGGAGTTGCTGAATGATAAAAAACAAAACATTAATTGAAGCAGCTCGAACAATGCTATCTGCTGCAAAACTCCTATTATTCTCTTGGGCGAAGGCTGTCAATACCGGTTGTTATGTTCAGAATCATGTCTTGATAGATAAAAAAACAAAATATGATTCCCTATGATATTTTTTTAAACATAAACCTAAAGTCAAATTTCTTAAGGCAATTGGTTGTTGTTGTATTGTTACACACAACTTATTTAAATCTAAATTTGATGACAAAGCTGATGATTGTTATTTTGTGGGCTATTCAGCTAACAAAGTTGTATATCAGATTTATAATAAAAGAACAAAACAAATTATAGAGTCATTTAACATAGATGGGCACAAATCTAACAAAAACTGATGCATGATCCGCTCTTGTTTGGATATATGATTATCTTTCATTGTTTAACTCTTTTAATCAACCTTCTTATATTTCTATAGATATAAATCCTTTGACATCAATAATTAATGATGTATTTTCTAACTATGTTTGTCCTACTTTATCTCAAATTAAAGAAACATCTTTAGCCATAAGTTCTTATTCAAATGGTTTAGTTGATCAACACTCTCATCCGAACCTTGATCAAGATCTTGAATCAGATCATACTTCATCATAAGTGTCTGATTTAAGTCCTGACAATCATGGTGTTGGGCAGGATTTACAATCTTCAGACACAGCAACTATATGTACTTTAAATATTCCAATTGAAGTTACTCAAGTACCTTTTAAAGATCCACCTACTGGGTCGTATTCATCAGATACTCATGCTTACTATCTTTGGCAAGATGAACTAATTATTTATCAACCAAAAGGAGTTGTTGTTGAAAATGAACTTTTGGATACATGTCTAACTTAGATGAAGTTATTTGTAATATGAGATTTGTGTGAATAAAGACCTGGGCTATAGGCACCTTTGTTTTACATGAGTAAATACCTGATATCCTGAGGATGATCATATATCAAGCTCTAAAAGAATCTAATGTGATCAACTGTATATTAAATTTAAAGAGCTTACACAACAATCTGCATTAATAAGATTTCATAGAAATCTTAAGATAGAACTTATGTTAAAGGAACATAGTTTAAAAGTGTGAAAAAATGCTAAGATGACTCATAAATGGAGGACAACCTCAATTGTGAATTGAAGTGGAGTCCATATCTGTCAATCTCTAAACCATATCAAAACATGATAAACAGCATGCATTGTTGAACATATACTCTTGTTTAAATTTATGTGGCCCATAATACTTACAATCAGCACTACATTTATGTCTGTTATTTATATCCTAAATGCATAAGGATGGTTCTAAGTGCTCTAGTATGATCCTAACATATGTTTCATATGCTTGTAAAAATATTTTTGTTGGACAGAAAAGTGTTTTTTATGCTATTCTCAAACTAAATTTTTGTTAAAAATATTATTAAGCACAAATTTAGGGGGAGTAGTAATAAATCAGCATGAAAAATGAGTTTATCAACATTAAGGAAGAAAATTAGATCTTGAGCAACTATTTTGGATGTTGGATATTTGTGAGATTTTTGCACAATTGCCATGGAACAAAGTCAACAAGGTCCAATAGCAATACATGATCTAATAATATATTAGAATCATACATCAAAAAGGATAACTCCTTATCATTCAGCAGATGTTACAGTGTAATGTTGCTTATTAGCAGCTGCTAGAGTGTAAAATTTAACAAGTTAAAATTTGTACTTCCTTAGATTGGTAATCTACAGATGTGTTCATATTTTAACAAGTATGATTGCTTTCAATAAGATTGGTAACCTTTGGACAAGTAAATTATACTTCCTTAGATTTTGTGTAGAAGATAAATTAAATTTTGTCTTCCCCATAAGATCTGCGGATGAATTAATTTCTGCGGAAGAACTTAGGATGGGTTATTAGGGTTTGGGTCGTACAACATTAAATAAGATTTAAATAATATTCCGAGGATATAAATACACTTAACCGTTGTCATTTATGTTCACTTTCTCAAATTCTCAAACCTAATCAGCGAAAAACTCTTAAACCCTCCATCTTCAATCATCAAACATTCAAATTATCACTTCAAAACAACAATTGATTCAGTTGTCTAAACCTCTGTTAAACATTCGAACATTATTATCAAGGTAAATCAGTCTTTATAACATTAAGATTGCTGATCATAACTGGAATGTCGTCGAAACGATTGAACTTCTTAAAAATTTTTAAATTTTTATTTCAAGCCTAAATTCTTAAATCATTTTTTTCCGATGTTCTTGTGTATTGCAGATGGCTAATCGATTCATAAACGAGCATAATGTATGTGTTTTCCTCAATCCGGATGACCCTGTGACTGAGGGATGCACAGAGATTATTAGATACCTACGTCGGTCGAGGATATTCTATGCCCAAACTGTTGACCCAGTGATATATCAAACTCATGCGATAGATTTCTGGAATACTGCAAGGGTAGCTGACGAGAATAGTGATCAAGTGATTTATGCTTCAAATAGACATGAAGTTTTGAGAGTGGATGAACAACTCATCAGGAGGGTGTTGGAGCTTGGTAAACAATAAATAGGTCATCTCGATGTATTGATCATGAATACATTCAACGGGTTTACGATCTAATGGGATATGATGGAGATTACATGAATGGTGAAATCAAGAATGGGAGACTGTGGAAGCCTTATAGATTCCTTTGTCATACCTATCTGAAATGTATGTCAAATAGGAAGTCTGGATTAGATAGATTTTCAAGGCATATCTGCTATGGGATCATTGGAATCTTTGAAGGAAGGATGTACAATTATTCAAAGTACATTCTTGGATGCCTCTGTGATCATATAGAAGTAAAAAAACCTAACAAGATGTACATGTTCCCAAGATTCCCTTCAACTCATCATCAATGATTCCAACCCTCATATAGAATAGGGAGGTGATGTGTTTATTCAAGAACATTTAGGAAGGTCAGTTCTGAACAAGATCAGTGGAAGATATGAAGCGGAGGAAATAGAGATGTCCCCTTATGTTGTGGATGCAAATGCTGATATTCCATAACAACTGATCTTCATTGAATACCAAGAACAAGATGAAGAATCCCTTGCTCAAACTGAGCAAGATTCACATTCATCACCTTCTCAACAACCACCTTCACCAATCCAACCACGATCACCAATACTACCACCTTCACCAGTACAACCATCATCACCTCAAAGTGAACAAACCTAACCCATCTCACTCAATCAATCATCAACCTCCATCAACACTGCTAAAACTAAACCAATTTCACCTGCCAGTGAACACACACAACCAATCTCTCTCTCTTCATCCAAAATAACACAAGGATCTACAGCCATAGAACCAATTTCCCCTCTCATCCTCACCACTAGAACAACCTCCAATTGCTATTTCCCCAGTGATTGAATCAAACATAACTTCTGATAGCACTGCACTAATTGAAGTCATCAACCTTCAAGAAAATCTTGATGATATACATGATGGAAACACTGAAAAAGTATGTCTAGATGCTAAAAAGAACCAACTCAGGAGGTTGAGAAAGTAACTAGGTCTGTGAACAGTTTGTTGCTATTATAACCTACCATGAAAATGATCTGAATGATGATGGCATTTATGTGAGCAAAAGCATTCTGGTGGCTGAATACAACAAACTAGTCACCAAATCAAACAAAAGAGGAGAAAAGTTAAGAGCTCTAAAAGGGGATCTAAAAGAAAAAGATGCACTTCTGACACTGCAAGAAGGATCCATAAGAAGACTAAGAGAAGATGCCCAAACAGATCATGAAGTGATTGATGCACTCAATGATTTAGTGAGAGAGTTAAAAGAAGCTGTGGAGAAAGAGAAAGTAGAGAAGGAGCAGAATATGTTAAAAGTGAACAAGGCTAAAATCACCATTTCTGAACAAATTGAACTCCTCACAGCTAAAGATGATAAGATTGAGAGGTTGAGAAAAAGGATTAGTGTGCTTGAATCTGCCCAAACTTCTCAACCAGTACTACATGCTAAAAAGGAACAATCATCATCAAAGATTGCTCAATCACAATAACATGCCCCTCTCATCTGTTACAACAGAAAGATGAGGTACTTAGGGGAAATAGAGAAGGAGATCATAAAGGTGCAAGACTCCCCAAAAAGGGCTAAACAAGTCTCACCTGAGCATACACCATCAGCTAGCCCATCAACATCAAAACCAAGTGAGTCAAATGATAAAAGTGATGCTGAGTGGGGAGGAGTTAACCAGAGAAGAAGCTCCTAAGAATGCCCAAAAAAACATCTGATGTGCTACTCACAACTCAAGACGTTTTGAAGAGAGACTCGAATCTACCATGTCCATAGAACTCATTAACAAAGGGTTTCCTTATGACTTGGAAGAAAGGATGAACTCAGATAAGATGAAGTAGGCCATCAAATATTTCACAGTGGCTAGGCTGATGATCCCAGATTGCAACTATGATACCTTCATAAAGTTCCAAGAAACAAAAAAACTAAAGAGAGTATTAGGTTATTATGACACCAAGAAGCTAGACGGAAACAACATCATTTGCTGGTTTCAAAATCACAACCATAAGTTCTATGAGCTAAGAGAAAGATCAATAAAAGAACTAAGACAAATGATGGAATATGTGATGAAGATTGAGCTGCAAACTGGAGTTAGGTTTAGAACTGAAGCCCCAAATCAAAGCCATGCCCATGAAACAACTCCTTTAGAGCCTATCATTGTGGAGAGCAAATATATGCACAAGCGCAAGGAGAAAATGATTAGAGAGTATAGGGCAGTGATTCCAGTCAAAGTATGGCCTCTTCAAACTACGATGAGAGAGATAACTGAGAATAAGTCAACACCGTTCTAACTCTTTGACCATATCACTACTCCCATGTCAGCTAAAGATTACCAGATCAAAAGGGCATCTGGGATGATTAAATACCTTCCCTTCATTAAATTAGCTATATCACTCCCAGATGCTGATATCAAACAACTCCAAAGCTTACAGATCACCAACTATCCAACTCATCCAAGAGGAAGAGATTTCTCAGGGATGATTGGAAATTTATTGTCAAGATTCAAGGATGATGTCCTTTAAGAAGATAAAAGAGAAGATAAGAAGCACATACAAAGGAAAGATAAGGAAAGAAGGTCATAATCAAGCACCTCAATCTTTTTAGAAAATGAGTTTTTGATACGGGTGGGCCATGCAAACAAAAGAAATTCATCCATGAAGAATTTTGATGGAAACCAGTTCTCACACGCAATCACTCAATGGGGGTATGTGTAGGAAATAAAGGAGCTTGTGCTAAAGAGAATTGCTGATAAGAAGGAAGCTACAAGTATCAGAATATTTGATCCATTATAGATCAAACTCCTTAACCCAAGCTACACTGCTTATCTGCATTATAAATTTTTCCTAAAGCTCAAAAATGAACAGGCATAACACTACTTATGTCTATATGTGCATATGATTCAGGTAATAGATGAGCTAAATGCCATAACAAGCAAAAGAAGAAAATATGAGGCAGGATAGCTATAGGATCTAAAATCCCTTCTATTACTGAGCTAAGAATCTAAGAGAGGATGAACTGGAAGTTGTCAACAACAATAGTGTTGTTGCAACTTTGACCACTGAAGAAGACATCCTTGGAATAAAGTATGATACCTTGAATAAGATGAGCCGAATGGAGATCAAGTACAAGTATGATGATCAAAAGGAAGCTGTATCATACTTCAAGAAAATGATGGTGTCAAGAGTTAAAGAGATACAAAGCCTGAGGCATTGATTAAAGGAAGCTAAACCTAAGGGGGAGTATTGTTAGGTCTAGAATTTTGTATAGGATTAGTTCTTGAATCAATCATTATAACAACTCTTGTACTGTTTCCATCATTATGTATGCAATATATGTTTATAGGTTAACGCATTTATTATGTGTTGCTTTATATGTTTATTTGCATGAAAAACATTAAGACTTAGTCAATTTCTTGAATTGGCTAAGTGTCGAACAACATCTATGGATGAACAAACTGTTCCTCCGTAGATAGTCTGGAAGAATACAAGTATGGATTCCGTAGGACTCCTATGGAAGCTTTACAACAAAATCATCCAAGGATACTGGAGCATCTGCGGAAGGCCATCATCTACAGAAGACCAATCTCCTGCGGAAGACCAACACAATGTACTTCACCAAGCACATCAAGTCAACAAAGTCAAACACTAAAGTGACAAGTCAACATCTACGGAAGACTTTCACTTTAGTTAGAGAATATCATATCAGGATATTCTTTGAGTAACTTTCTTACTAGGATAAGAAAGTTACTGATTACCCTAATAGTAAATATCTAAGCCTATATAAACGAGGCTAGGTACTGTCACACCCCCGCTGACAGGGGAAACACGGGGATGCGAGCTAGACGGGTTCGTCATAACACATGGTGTACGATAGAGTAGCAAAATAAATATGATGATAAGCGTGTCATGAAGACACCCGAACACAAATGGAGACTTGTGTCGTGTATAGTCAATGTTCACGACAGCATAGCCATAGGCACAACATAAATGATCACATAAGCATTAAAGATAACTTGTAATGTAAATTCCAACAACTCGGGAACAAGTATTCAAAAGATCATGTTTAAGCAATACAATATTCATGATTACAAAAATGTATCCTACGGTCTCCTCTAAAAGGCAGCACTCCTAGATCTTCAATTACCTTGTTCACCTGAAAAGAGATGCTCAAAACGGTCAACATAATTGTTGGTGAGCTTCGCAGGTTTTAAGTAATAAAAGATGTTAAGATGAAAACAGTAAGTATATGCATAGGCAGTTTTACCACTTATAAATAGCTACAGCCAAACCTATTCATCGGTTCCACACGGGAATTGATGGCTGTAAAGAAGCATTCCCAAAGCGTAAATAGTTTCATAAGACGTAGCAATATCCACACAGCGCATAAGTATAGTTTACAACCAAACCAATCCTTAGGTCCCATTACCGGGATTAATGGTTGTATTGAAAGATTTTCCATAGCATAATAAGTTTAACATGACGTAGCAAGATCCACACGGCGCATACGTATAGGTTACAACCAAACCAATCCTTAGGTCCCAACACCGGGATTAATAGTTGTAATGGATGATCGGATTAGAAGAACCACACAGAAGAACCACACAGAAGAACCACACAGCCGAGAGCATCCAAGGTCAGTAGCATTTACAAGTAACAATCATACAACACATAGCATCATAGTAATAGCGTATAGTAATGTAAAGCCACCAAGTAACATACAAGGTAGCAACATAGCATAGAATCAAGAGTCATAATAGCATCATTCAACAAGATAAGCAAGATAAGTTAACCATAAGTGTTGCAGCAGACTCCTACTAGGCAAGATGCTTGAAAATGTGTTAAGTAAGCGAGCATTCTTTCCCCCAAGTTTGAAAATTTTTAAAAGTTATATAAGCGTAAAAAGGGGCCACGAAACTCACAGATTAGATGATAAGCATGTATGATGAATATTCCTAATGGTAGTATGCTATGAACGGTCAAACACCTATTGACAGTTACTGACAAGCATTAATAATGAGCACACACACAAGCAGGAATACACATATCAGACCTTATGTAGATCCAAGTATTAAGAGTAGTCTCAAATGGGTTGTTGGTAATTGTAAAAGGTTAGGTTATTTTAAATGGAAATAGTATGTGCCTGTTAATAGCATTGACTTTAATCTTTGTGGTCAAGCAATGACACTCCTATTGATGTTACCATATCATCGCAAGACCTCCAAAAAGGGAATTCACACACACGCATCATCAGTCACACAACAGGACCAGACGCATGACTCAACCCTCCATTCACACGAATGGACCTTCAGTCATACGAATCAGCTTCATTCATACGATTGAACCTTCATTCATGCGACTAAGCATTCAGTCGTACCATGCAACACCGAATCGCATGACTCAACCTCCATACACATGATTGAACCTTCATTAGCATGAATCAGTTTCATTCGTGCGATTGAACATTCATTCGTGCAACTGGCCTTTCAGTCGTGCGACTCACTCATAATCGCACACATATTCACTCGCATGGACTCAATCGCACACACATTCAACGCACACACCCAGGCGCATGACTCAGTCGCATGACTCACCCCAGTAGCACCACTCAGTCGCACGATAGACTCAGATGCATGGACTCAGTCGCACAACTCCCTCAGTCGCACGGCTCAGTCGCCTGAAAGGCCCAGTCGCCCTGTACAACAGGTCACGACTGCTGAAGCATCGAGCAGCGTCCAGCTGCTCCGGGCACGGGTTTCACACATCAAGAACCTCCAGAATACCTATTCTAACATGTCTAAACAAGAAACACACTCAGAAACACAACATACAAGCCCACACGATCTCATGTGCTCGGATGAACCCGAGCACCC
>BJCO01737924.1:0-15295 GCA_018326465.1 Flaveria floridana
AACTCTCTTCCCTTATCTTCCTCTTCCTCTCTCTTTCCTCCTCCGCAATCTCCTCAGGATCAGTTTCCTTTTCCCTTTGTCACTCACCGGCCTTGGTGACTCAGGGTGGAAAGAGCTTTGGACTTCATTGCCTGATTAAGTAGTCAGGTTCTGGCGAAAGAGAGGATGTGAAGCACCTTCACCAATTGGTGCCTTACTAAGGGTAAAGGATGTTGAAATAGTAGTTCCTATGACAATGCTCACAGGTTCAATCACTGGGCCTTCACTCAAGGTTTCCCCTTCAAAGCTAGTCTTAGGGTCCACCTCAACATCCAGTTGACCAATGACATTGCTTGTTTGCATTTGTCTTTTTCTTTTTCTAAATTCATTAACAATCCTGTTTTGAATCCTCTCGGCTGTTCTGTCAGCTTGCCTATCTTAAGTTGGGTTGACAAGTGGTATATTGACTAGAGGGAGACTGCCATAGTAGTTCAAGGTCTGAAAGGTAAACCCTTGAAACCTATGCAGTATCAGGGTTCTTCTATCGGCATCATACCTCTACCCTAGTATTTCATTTTCGGCTCCATAGGGTGGGGATGACATAGCCCTTCATATACCTTCCTCAAACAAGCTTTGTATGACTGAGTCCGTATCAATGTGAACTTGAGCATGTTGCTGAGTAAGGACAATTGCAAGTGAGGGTGGCGAGTCCTTAATGTCCATACTCTGTGAAGGACTCTTAGGTTCTGTGATTATGTTGACTTCCCCCCCCCCCATTTTGGCAGCATCACCCTCTTGCATAGGTCAGCAAGGGATTGAGTCCACCACATCCTCTAGTTTTTATTTTCCTGGTTGAATCCCCCCGAAGGGTCTCCTACCTAGTTGTTCCTTGAGATCAGAAATCTCAAGTCACTGATCATGCACCCTTGTTTGCAAGGTACTTACTTGAGATTACAAGTCACTGACCATGCAGACTAAATAAGTGCATGTTTTGGACAATTTTTGCATGTTTAGTCTGAGGTTTCCCTTATATTCAGTAAAAAAATCACTAGGGAATAAGAGAATTGGACGTAAGTCTTCTTCCTCATCACAAGCCTGTTGTTCTTGGCTGCTAGATTTCCCCTGCACATTGATACCTTCAATAGAAGTGTCAATGGGTTGGGTTGCCATGGTTGAAGTCTTAATGATGCAATCACTTGAAGAAGTGAAAGCCTCTTCCATATGGATCCCCTTAACAAGTGCAGGAAGATCCACCTCAGTAGTAGGTGGATGATGTGGGCTAGATATGGGAGAAGCAAGAGCACTCATATATCTTTGAGAAAGGAAAGAGAATAAAGACTCATGGTACTCACTCAGTGTCATACACTCATGATCATAGAAGTCTAGGCTGGGTATTGGCTCGTTTATATGACACCCGATCAAAATAGGTTAACACTCGCACCAGACTACCCTAATAATAATTCTATATTTATTATTCATTGTGTTTGACTAATTGAAAAAAACCCTAAAATAAAGGTTCTAGTGAACCTTACGATCGGTTTACTATTACGTTTAATAATAATAATAATAATTAATAATAATAATAATAATAATAATAATAATAATAATAACATTAATAATAATAATAATACTAATAACAAAATTATTAGGTGGAGTGGGTGCATGGATGATTACTTGTCATCCATTGCCTACTAAAACCCATTTTTAACATAAACATCATCACAAACTCTCCATCTTCTCCACACCACTCCACTCCCACATCACCACACCACCACCATCTGGTACCAACACCACCGCCAAGACCATTACCACCACCGGCCGCCCCACCGTCGGCCACCACCACCGCTGATCATCACTACCATTCCGTCACCCTCACAAACAAGCACCACCACTGAGCACCATCACCAACCCGTCACCCTCACCACCAAGCACCACCACAAACAAATCACCCATACCACCCCCAATCATCTTCATCAAGCCGGAACCACCACCTTTATCAATCCAAAACCACCATCACCATCAACCATCGTCACCACCAGACACCACCACTACTCTCAGTCACCCCAATCCCCACCTTGTCAGCCACCGAGCACGCGACACCCCCTTCTCTCGAACACACCATCACCACTATAAGAATCCTTCATCTTCTTTATTCGAGTCAAGAACGAGAGGGTTGCTACTTAATACATGGTTAGGAGCTTGGAGGAGTAATCGGGTGTTAGAAATATTCTTTCTAACGTTGGAAACCATTGGTTTAGGCTCGAGGTATACTCATTTAAGTTAGGTTACCTTTATCACTTCTTGCATGGATGATCAAGATGATGATCTTGATAAACCCTAGTTTCACCTACTTGAATGTGTAATGAAGATGATATTTTGATGAAAGTAATGTTTGATGAAAAATGGACTTTAAAAACAAAGGAATGATAAATCTGAAAAATGCATGTTAAAAGGGTATTAGTTTGATGAAATAATGTTGTTGATATGATTTGGGTTCAAAAGAGTATATATAGTTGTATGTATATGTTCCGTATATATATATATGTATGTATGTCTAGATTAGGGAAATTTGGAGATCATAAGTTCATAGATGATTAAGTTGGAATGATGTTAAAATAAAGTCATAAAAACATGAATTAAACAAATATGGTTGATGATGTTGGATATAAGGCCATAGGAATATGATTAAGATGATATAATGGATGATGTTAAAAAGCAAAGTTTAAGATAAAATATTAATATCAAATGTATACTTGGACATATCATAAGGAAATCACTTGAATGAAAGGTTGAATGACAAAAGACTCGAGGACTAGAAGCCATGGTCAAAGACCGTACGTAAGACTAAAAATATGTTATGACAAATGAACTCGACTAAGGACGACAAGTGAAACTCCAAGACTTTATAAATACGACCATATAAAACTGAAAAATAAAATATACATTTTGATAAATAGTGTCAAATAAAAAGAAAATATATAAACATATATTTTAAACAAACAATCTCAAGTCAACGGATTTTTAAAAGGATAGCTAATACATTCGTAGATTTAAAAATAATATTATTTTATAAAAAGAATGTATTTTTTTATTATCTAACAATCTTGACATCGTTAGAAACTTGTTTTATAAAAGAAATAGATTTTTGAATAAAAATACAAAATTTAGTATGTACAAAGAAATTGGTAAATCTTTGAATAAATTACTACAAACTATAAAAATAAATATATAAATTGAGATTATGGATTTTATAAATCATCTAGTTTAAGAATATAATACGTAAGGAATAAACATAGGATTTACAAGTAGAATAGTGATATTAGATGCCTAGTTAATTAAGAAATATACGTTTAAGATAGATAGTTTACAAGAAAGATGTGTTGCAACTCATAGTTCCTTAGAAAAAGTTATACATGTTTACAAATATCAATGATTTTCTTTAAAAACCATAATAAATTTTTTTTTATTTTTAAAGGAATAAGTTGGGTGAACAAGCATTCTCATAAATATGCTTTCTCAAATGTTAATTAAAGTCTTCAACGTTTAGGATCTTGGTACGATCGGTGGAAGATGTTTTTGATCAAATATTGATCACGTACAAAGGTGAGTTCTTCAGCCCCATTTTATTTAAATATTGTTTTATTTAAACTGTTTTCGGGGAAAAGCAAGGTCAACTGTTTTTATTTACATGATGGGTAAACGAGGATAATATATTTATGATGGTATAAGTTTTGGACAATAGTAAACTGTATGACCATTGAGCCCTAAATCCCCCTATAATTATTAACCTCGGGATGAGGCCGCAGACGATATTGGTTGATCTATCGGGTTAGAAGGGCCCACTCTCACGACCAGTCACGCTGGTCAGGATATGTCGCGAGGGAGTTTATATTTTTGGACCGTTGTGGGGCAACGACGTGTTTCTTGACTTGATTATGGACTTATGACCAGATTGTTATCATAGGACCTAGCTAGTCTATGTTGGGTATATTATATAGCTACATCATAACGGTTTTGAAAAAGTGATTGTTTATAAAGTTTTAAACCTCGAATGCTCACCAACTTTATATTGACTAGAATTTTTCATGCTTTTCAAGGTTGTAGGTAAGCTCTGTTAGAGTTAAGGGGATAAGTCTTTGGTAGGTCAAACGTGTTAGTTGATTACCTGTTGTCAAATTACAAATTAAATAAATGTTGTCGCTTACAAGATGGTTGTAAACAAATCTGAATTTCACTGTGTTTTGCTAAAAAGAATTTAAGGGTCTAATCCTTAGTAGTCAACTATTTGATCGTTAACGTTTTACTATAATTATTGGAAAAATTCCATCTTCCGTTATCACCATATCACGTGACCTTCCGCTGTGATTTTCGAGGTGTGACAGAAGTTGGTATCAGAGCCAATGGTTATAAAGAACTAGAAAGATTTTCTAAAACAAGAAAAATCAAGATATAACCTTTAAAAGTTTTCATGACTCCAAAGGCAGTTCCGTATCTTGAGCTTTACGCTAGGTTGAAGCGTAGGGTTGACATAAGTAACTACAACTAAGACCTTATTCATCTGTTGATTTAGAATAAGGTAGTATATTATGTTAGATTAATAAGTACGTATAAGATGTCTCATCAAGAGAACAGATAGGAGGTGTCGGACATCAGCAGCAGTACTGAGGGTCCATCTGTACCCGTATCCAATATGCCGTGGCATCACCCTTGCCAGCCTCCATTTGTGGCTACCTTTTACCCAGGCATGGAGGACTTGGGAAACGGTGGGATATCTGAGTCTGACAGTGAGGATCCTACACTGGTTGCAGCTACTCTAGAGCCGATTCCTAAGGCTCAGGCTGATGATGAGCCAGGGGGTCAGACTCAGAGTGACGACCAGTTAGATGATGAGAGAAGAGATACTGAAAAGCCAGTTGGTTTGGTTTAGTAGAGTGAGACTCTAACAAGGATGACTCCTGTTGCACCTATCCCTCTCTTGCAGTACCCAACAAAGATTCGGTTGGTGTATGAGCAGAGGAAGCGGAGAGTGTTAAAAAGAGTGATTTATAAGGATACTTGTATGGATGGAGCACCTATGCCCAACGGGCCGACTGCTCGATGAGCAGTGGGGATGGATCTACAGGCTATGAGAGGATGGGCCTCGAGAGATGGTATTCCTTACACCTTTGAGGTAGGGGAGTCATCTACCACTTATCCTGGGATCAGTATTGGTGGCGAGTCCATTGAGCGTGTGATGGCTAACCTGACAGCTCCGTGCATTCGCTATGAGAAGAAGCTACTGGTGATGAGGAAGAAACTGAGGGTTTAGGATGAAGTAGGTTAGGATTTGGATGGAAGGATAATGACGATCGAGGAGGAGAGATTGCTGGATGATAGTGCTCTGAGCCAGATTCACTTCCGAGTGTCAGATCTGGAGGCTAATCTCCTAGAGACTAGGAACCAACTGTCCTTGGCAGAGCAAACAACAGATATAGCTGAGGGAACAATGGTGACAGCCCAGCAACATGCGATCATGATGTGAGAGCGAGTAAAGATTACCATGGCAGTAGTCACCTTTTGCATGATGATGATTTCACGCCTGATGCATGTCGGTAGTGGGGCCCCATTCTTAGGATGGAAGATGGATACAAGCCAGGGCGTTTGAGTATTTTGGCTGCGACAGAAACTCATTAACTTCTATAGACTGTTAAACCAATTATCTTTTGACGGCTGATCTAATGTATGACCAATGGTTAATAACGTGTGGCAAAACAACATGATGTTCTTTGTTTCTATTATAATATTATAAACCATGATTATGAAAATGTTGATATATGTATGTGTTAGATAAAAAGGACTAATCGAATATATTATCATACGAACGTCATACATCACCTAAACCTTTTTTCCTACCTCCATAAACAGAATTAAAAAAATGCCGCCTAGAACGTGAAATACGTCGTCAAACGAAAACGCCAATTTACCAACTACTGCAGAAGAATTAGCCTAATTAATAGCCAAACATGTCAAATCAGCCCTGGAACAACATGATGCTAACATAGCTGCCGGACGAGGATGAGGACGTGGAATCATTACCAATGGACTTGGAAATGGAATAGGAAACAACTTAAACATAGGTTCTGGTTTTGGCGCAAACAATGGTTCTAGAATGAACAGAAACCCAGGCATTTCATCAGGCGTATAATTTCAAGGATGTTCGTATAAGACATTCCAAGGATGCAATCCAAGAGTTTTTACTAGTGTTGAAGGACCACTAGACATCGTTCGATGGATTGAGAAAATGGAGATTGTTATAGCCATAAGTAACTGCTCTGATGAACAGAAAGTCAAGTACGCAACCTGTTCTTTCCAAGATGCAGCTTTGACAAGATGGAACTCTCAACGCCAACTATTGGGAGATGCAAACGCTTATGAGCTCGCTTAGGAATAGCTGAAGGAGATGTTACTTCAAGAGTATTACCCATAAAACGGATTATAGGAAATTGAAATAGAATTCTGGAACCTCACAATGAAAGGTGCTGAGATCCGAGCTTACACTTCTAGGTTAAACGATCTTGCCAGATTGGTGCCTCGAATGGTTACACCAGAATATTTTTGGATGGAGATATACATTTGGGGATTAGCACCCCTAATAAGAAGCAATGTTACAACCTCAAACCATACCACTATTCAGAGTGCTATGGCTATTGCACATTCCCTAACCGATGATGCAATACGTAGTGGAACCCTGATTAATAGGGACAATTTTGGAAGAGGAGCAACGAAAGTTGAAAGGAAGACTGTTAAGGTGGAGAGAAGGTCATTTGTTGGAAAGAGAAAGTGGTTTGGAAATTCTAAGATGCAGGTGAATAACAAAAAGGGTTTAAGTCAAGGGTCTGAGCGAGCTTTTGTTGCAACTTCTAGCAGCAACATGATGAACAAAGAACATCAAGGGAAATGTAATAAGTGTGAATATTTCCACAATGGTAAATGTAAAGTTTGCAACCGTTGTCATAAGTTTGGACACCTAGGTCAAAATTGTCGATCCAAGCCCGAGGATAGAACAATAAGGAATGATCGTGCTTGCTTTGAATGCGGTGTCGTAGGACATTTCAAGAAGGACTGTCCAAAGCTGAATGGATCAAGGCTAGAGGAAGAGCATTTAAAATGAATGCTAAAGAGGCACGTCAAGAACCATCAGTGGTTAACGATACGTTCCTTGTTAATAATCATTATGCCACCCTCTTGTTTGACACTGGTGTTGACCTAAGTTTTGTGTCAAAAGAGTTTGAACCATTACTGGGTACAAACTCTTGTAAGCTAAGTAAGAAATATATTGTAGAACTAGCTAACGGAAAGAAAATAGAATCTAGCAAGGTAATCAAAAATTGCCCCATACAACTAAATGATCGACTTTTTAGCATCGATCTGTTACCTGACAATCTTTGAAGTTTCTATGCTATCATTGGAATGGATTGGCTTTCTCGGAATCACGCGGAAGTTGTATGCTCCGAGAAGATTATTCGCTTACCAATCCCTAATGGTGAAGTTTTAATCGTTCAAGGAGACAAGGGAATACCTTCATTAAAAATAGTTAATGTCATGAAAGTTTACGAGTACTTGAGTGAAGGACATCCACCCTTCCTAGTAAAAGCTATAGGCACTAAGAATGAGGAACAAACACTTGAAGACATCTCAGTTGTCCGAGAATCCCAAGAAGTATTTCCTAAGGATTTACCAGGTTTACCTCCACAAAGGCAAATCAAGTTTCTAATCGATCTAGTGCCTGGAGCAGCACCTGTGGCCCGATCACCGTATCGGTTAGCACCTTTGGTGATGCAAGAATTGTTGAAACAACTACAAGAGTTATTAGACAAAGGATTTATCTGACCAAGTTTTTCTTGTCGGGGAGCACCTGTTCTCCTAGGTCAAAATTGCCGATCCAAGCCCGAGGATAGAACAATAAGGAATGATCGTGCTTGCTTTGAATGCGGTGTCATAGGACATTTCAAGAACGACTGTACAAAGATGAATGGATCAAAGGCCTGAGGGAGAGCATTTGAAATGAATGCTAAAGAGGCGCGCCAAGAACCATTAGTAGTTAACAGTACGTTCCTTGTTAATAATCGTTATGCCACCGTCTTGTTTGACACTGGCGTTGACCTAAGTTTCGTGTCAAAAGAGTTTGAATCATTACTGGGTACAAAACCCTGTAAGGTAAGTAAGAAATATATTGTAGAACTAGCTAACGGAAAGAAAATAGAATCTAGCGAGGTACTCAAATATTGCCCCATACAACTAAATGATCGTGTTTTTAGCATCGATCTGTTACCCGCCAATCTTGGAGGTTTCTATTTTATCATTGGAATGTATTGGCTTTCTTGGAATCACGCGGAAGTTGTATGCTTCGAGAAGATTATTCGGTTACCAATCCCTAATGGTGAAGTTTTAATCGTTCAAGGAGACAAGGGAATACCTTCATTAAAAATAGTTAATGTCATGAAAGTTTACGAGTACTTGAGTGAAGGACATCAACCCTTCCTAGTAAAAGCTATAGACACAAAGAATGAGGAACGAACAATTAAAGATTCTCAGTTGTGCAAGAATACCAAGAAGTATTTCCTCAGGAGTTACCAGGTTTACCTCCACAAAGGCAAATCAAGTTTCTTATTGATCTAGTGCCTGGAGCTGCTACTGTGGCCCGATGACCATATCGGTAAGCACCTTTGGAGAAGCAAGAATTTTCGAAACAACTGCAAGAGTTATTAGACAAAGGATTTATCCGATCAAGTTTTCTCCTTTAGGAGCACCGGTTCTATTTGTTAAAAAGAAGGGCGGATAATTTAAAATGTGTATTGATACCGAGAATTAAATAAGCTTACCATTAAGAATCGGTACCCATTACCAAGAATTGATTATCTATTTGATCAGATGCAAGGATCCGGTTACTACTCAAAGATTAATCTGCGATCCGCTTATCATCAGTTGTTGATAGCGGAAGAAAATATTCCGAAGACAGTTTGAGACGCGTTATGGTCATTAGGAGTTCCTAGTGATGCCATTTGGTCTAACTAATGCCCTGCCGTATTCATGGAACTCATGAATAGGGTCTTCAAACCCTACTTGGACAAATTCGTGATAGTATTTATTGAGTATATTGTAATATATTCACAGTCCAAAGAGGAACATGAGCGTACCTTAGACTCGTTCTGAACGTTCTAAAGGAAGAAAAGCTATACGCGAAATTCTGCAAGTGTGAGTTTTGGCTTCCAGAAGTCTGATTCCTCAAACATGTTATTAATAAAAGAGGTATCCACGTAGATTCGGCCAAGATTGAAGCAATAAAGATTTGGGAAGCACCCAAGTCTCTAACAGAAGTGCGATAATTTTTAGGGTTAGCCGGATACTATCGTAGATTTATTGAAAACTTTTCAAAAATTACATAACCATTAACCGTATTAACTCGTAAAGATAGAAAATATGAGTGGAGTGTTAATCAAGAAGAAGCATTTCAGAAGCTAAAGAAAAGGTTGTGTAGTGCACCAATATTGTCTCTACCTGATGGGATCTATGGATTCATAGCGTACTGTGATGCCTCCCGATTAGGTCTTAAATGTTTATTAATGCCAAAAGATAAAGTTATTGCCTACGCATCGAGACAATTAAAAGTGCATGAAAAGAATTACACCACCTATGATCTAGAATTAGGAGCTATAGTTTTTGCTCTTAAAATCTGGAGACATTATCTCTATGGGACCAAACGCATCGTATACACCGATCACAAAAGTCTATAACATATTTTTATTCAGAAGGATTTAAATATGAGACAGCGTCGTTGGGGGAGTTATTAAACAATTATGATTGGGACATCAGATATCACCCAAGCAATGCTAATATGGTTGCAGACGCTCTTAGCAGGAAAGAAAGAGAGAAACCACTGCGAGTAGGAGCATTAGAACTAACCATACACTCTAACCTTATTATTCAGATACGTGACGCTCAACTTGAAGTGTTAAAGGACGAAAATTTCGAAAATGAAGGTCTGCAAGGAATAATCAAAGAGTTAGGAGCTGACTCTGATAATTTGATGCATTTTGCAATCCGATTATGGATTCTAAAGCAAATAGACTTACGCAGAGTAATACTAATTGAAGCGCATAAGTCAAGGTACTTAATTCACCCAGGATCTGATAAGATCATGATGTGAAGGAATTCTACCGATGACCTAATATGAAAGGCGATATAGCTTAATACGTTAACAAATGTATGACTTGTTCCAAGGTAAAGACAGAATACCGAAAACCATCCGGACTCTTACAACAGCCCGAGATCCCAAAATGGAAAAGGGAGTGCATTGCTATGGATTTTGTGACAAAACTACCCCGGACATCAAGCGGTTATGACACAATTTGGGTAATAGTTGATGGATTGACAAAGTCTACACACTTCTTACCCATGAAAGAGACGCATAACAAGAATAAGCTGGTCGATTTATATATCAAAGAGGTGGTATCTCACCACGGAGTACCAATCTTGATTATATGTGACAGAGATAGTCGGTTCACCTCAAGGTTCTGGCAATCCTTACACGAAGCCATGGGTATTCGATTAGACTTGAGGACGGCATATCATCATGTGACAACTAACCTTTAGGTCATAATTCTAACCCTCATCAATTTCTATTAGTACCATTTTATGATTTTATTTAGTAAATTTTAGCTAGTTCAAGCTTTACTTTTAAAGAACTTAGTGTCCCGGAAAAGTTAATTAGTCACCCTTGCCAAAAATCAAATCTTAATTGAAACAATAAAATATGTGTGCCTACACACACTTATAATCCATGGCTAACACATGCATGTGCATGTACAACAATTATCAACTAACTAAATTTTACCATCTTACATTCTACATAACACTATAAAACAATACCACCTAATAATAACTTTTGATTAAAATTTAAAGGTAATTGAACCCCACTAGAAGCCAAACTTGGCTACGCCCTTCCTCCACTCTCATCTCTTCTACACCACCTCTCCATCCACCATTACCATTCCATGCATTCTTCCCATCTCTATACACACACAACACACCACCATCACTCTCATTCCTCCCCCTCTCCCTCTCGGATTCTTTCTCCAAAAAACACACACACACTCATGATTATAGCAAAGATTCCAGCCATATTCGAAGAACAACTACAACACTAGCATCAGCCAAGCTCAAACAAGCAAGAAAGTGAAGCATTGTGAGCTTTTGATACACGTCTTCATCTAGTTTGACTTCTCTAGCCTTGTTCGAGATTCTCCAGCTTTGTCCAAGGATTTCCAGGCCATCCTCTACTAGCTACACACTCCAAACTACGAGCTACACCAAGTGTAAGCTTAATGTCACCCGGTTTGGTCATTTCTTGTGTTTTCTTCATTTTTCACTCAAAGATCTTACCATTCTTGTATCTAACAGAAACTTGATGCTACAAACTTGTTCCTAAAGATTTTTTCACGTTCTTGAAGGTATCTCACTTGCAACATGTGTCACTCTATAGGTGTAACCCGGTTTACACCTAGAAAACCCTCTTTTTGGGTGTATTTACACCATCCAACTTGCACAACTTGTAATCTTTCGAAACTAATCATGTAACCTGCTCAAAATGGTTTTTATAACCTCCTAATAACTTTTTTTAAAGTTGCAAAAGGTTCAGATGACGTTTAATCACAAGTTATAACGTTTAACACATGTGTAATGGATGAAAATGGTGCAATCTTAAAGTTTCCATCTTGTTTATAGTTGGCTTGTTGAACCTGTATGTTAGACATGATATTTCAGAAGGTTTTGGATGATTTTGAGTATGTGATGAGATGTTAAAGGCTGAAAATATAAATGTCATAGACATATAAGCAATTTAGACACATTTGGGGACCCGAAAACGTGGTAAAACCACTTAAATATAAGAAAAGAAGAACATTGACTTTTTAAACAGAATACCAGGCTTAATAATAGATAATAAAATGTTCTGGAGTAAATGGGTTGATTAAATGGTCAAAAAGGTAAGTTAAATGGTGTTTTAACTAAAAACGGGTGTTAACCGGGTGACATTTTTGAGAAAAATCCAAGGAATATGGGTGTAGAGCTAAAATTTATAAAAAACATGTTATTTCAGTAAGTTAAGTGTGAAAAGAACTTGTAGAGTCAAAAATTGGTCAAACGAGCTTTTAAACGGTCAAATTCGGTTAAAACGCGTTTTAACGGGTTAAACGTAAAAACGAGGCTTTCAACTATTAGAGGCAAAAATTTCATAATCAAAGGACTTGAAACTTATATAAATGTCTTTAAAATGTTATCTACTGGTCTAAGACTCAAAAACATGAAAGTTCATACTTAACCGTTAAAACCCTTAGTTTTTACCGTAACCAGGAACGTTAAACACATAGGTATTAACCGGACCTAATGTGACAACCGGTTCCAAGGTCACTATTCTAAACCCTAATTTAATTGCATCATATCCCATCCTATGTGTACTAATAATGGAAACAATTAATTATATCAATAATGTTAGAATCACCATTTGTTATTTATCCATTTTTATGATTCTATGTGATTTATGTGAATTTAGTCATTTTAAGTCTTGCCTTTTTAGAAAATTTGTGCCCGGCAATATTAATTAGTCACACTAAGTAGAAATCACTTAGTCTTAATTGAAACATATAAAATGTGTGCACACACACACACATACTTGTAATTTTCGGTTCATGCATGCATGGACATACACAAGACACTTAATCAACTAACTAAAAATTAATCACCTAAAATACTACACTATAACACACCCTACACTATATAATATCAAATTCTAATTAAAATTTAAAATTAAAAACCCACACTACTAGACAATTTCGGCCGCCCTTGAACCCCCAATCACCACTCTTGCTTGCCACCACACTCCACCCCTCCTATCATCCATACACTACACATGCAACCTCCACTTTTGCAAGACCACTCACTCCTCTCATTCTCTCTACTCTCCCTCTCGGTTTTCTCCTGAAACACACACACAACTCTCTCATATCAGCCTCATTCCAGCTCCAAAATCGCAACCAACAACAACAACATCATCGGCCAACACTAAAACCACAAGAAGGTGCCATTTGGTGAAGTTTTAAAGCTTGAAACGTGCAAGACCTGTGATTCCAGCCTTAGTTAGAGATTCTCCAGCCTCATCCAAGGAGATTTCATCCATTCACGACCATCCACACCTTCTATACCGTGAAATACATCAAGTGTAAGCTCACTATGTTCGGTTTTGGTCATTTCTCAAGTTTGACTTCATTTTTCACCTAAAAACCCTATTTTTATTTTTGTAGCAGAAACTTCTCACTACTAACGTGTTCTTGGAGAGCTTTTCACGTTCTTGAAGGTATTCCACAAGTATAACATGTCAATCTATAGGTGTAACAAGAGTTACACCTAGAAAACCCTCTTTTTGGGTGATTCTCACCACCCAACTTGTGCATCCTGTAAGCTTTGAGAACAAACCTTGTAACCTGCTTTATAATAGCTCATTAAACTCCTAATAATATGCTTTGAATGTTAAAAATTGTTGTACACCATGAATGGAAGGTGTTAACACAAGAACACCATGAAAAACCACTCTTTCTACAAGTTACAATACACCTTAAACACTTTCTTGAAAACCCTCTTAAACAAGGGTTATAATCTGCTCAAAAATAAGTATTAGACACCCCAAAAACCTGATTTTTAAGTTAGATGAAGTTTTGGTAATGAATAAACTTAAGTTACAATGATTTACACAAGTGTAATGGTCGGTTATGGCATTTTCTATGTATATGAAGGCTATGGATGTGTAGAATGACTAGGCCATGATTTGGGAATGTTATTTCAGTAGTTTTTGATGGATATTAATAGTTTTAATATTGTTTAATCTCTGGAACAAAGGACATGTTGTGTTTAGACCCATTTTGTTCACTTTCGGGACCCGAAAACATGCTAAAATTACTTAAAAACAAGAAATCTTGAGCTATAAACTTTTTAAAAATAATTCCAGATTCATTAAGGATTAATAAAGTGTTCTGGAGATGATGGGTATTTTTAGTGGTCAAAAAATAATTTAAATGGATTTTTAAGGGAAAACGGGTGCTAACCGAGAGACGTTTTTAGGAAAATCTAAAAAAATGGATATAAGGTGAGAAATTATAAAAATCATGTTATTCCAGTGGTATAAATGATAAAATAACTTATAAAGTAGAATGGTTGGTCAAACAAGCTTTTAAAATGGTCAAACCCGGTGAAAAACGAGTTTTAACGGTTTAAACGTAAAAACGTAAAAACGAGTCTTCCCACTACTAGAGGTAAACTTTGTGATTTAAAAGGTTTGAAACATATAAAAATGACTTCAAAAAGTTATCAACTGGACCTAGACTCAAAAATATGAAAACCCATAGGTAACCATCTTAAACCCTTCGGTTTTTACCGTAACCGGCAACGTTAAACGTGTAAATTATAAACCGAGCCCATAAACTGAAAATTTGAGTATATTTTCTTAAAATAAAGTTATATTAATTTCTTGAAACTTATTTTTGGTTATAAAGGTCATCTAAAACAAGAAACCAAACTTGAGGGTAGAAACTGTCAATTTGGAAACTTCAGGGGCTAAACTGTAACATTTTGTTAAACTTCACAATCGACTCCAATAAGAAATTTAGTCACTTTATTAGCATATTTATCATATTTTCTGGACTTAATAATGTAGAAACCCTTAATTGTATGAGAAACCTTGACTTTCCATAAAAGGAAACTTTTATACAAACTCTAATCGAATCAAAGTCGAATCCGACCAAAGGCTTAGACACTCTTGTTGCACCATAAATAGGTTTAGAGCAGTAGCTAATCACTTAACATATTCATGTTAGGGTGCTAGACTTGAGATATTCCCGGCACACGAAGGATTTCTTTGCTTAATATCTAAGGTGAGTTCTAGTGATCCCTTTTTACTTAGTGTTTTTGGGATGGAACATGCTCTTTTGTTTATGAACTATGATTGTGCTTTATTTTATGCTTGTATGTGGGACTTTTGGATACCTTCTGATACTTATATCATGATCATTAATAAGAAACTATGGTGAACCCCCATGCACAGTGGCTCCCGCTACACGGAGGTACCCCACTGAGATCCTGAGGGGTCGTTTGTGGCATGTAACAGGTTTTGAATAAGAAACTATGGTGAACCATCCTGGCAGGAATGGTTCACTATTCTGAGGCTTGGTTCTTTCCTTCGGGAATATCCGGTTAAACACAAGTTTAGAAGAGGCCAACCGGGGACCAA
>BJCO01737958.1:0-10045 GCA_018326465.1 Flaveria floridana
AGAGCCCAAGAGACGTAGAGGGATAGGCCCAAATGGTGACTATCTAAAAGGCCCAAACCAGTTGTTTAGAAGGCTTAACATTTAACTCGCAATGTATTTGTACACACACTATTTAGTATTTAGTAATTAGTATTTACTCTGAATATTAAATATTTATCACATCACAATGTTATTAAATATGCAGTTATTCAAATTAAAGCATAATTAAACCAGATTAAATGATTAAAATAACACCAGAAATACGAAAGCCAAGTCTCAAGGTTTGAAGGTTGAGATGATCTATAGGCGTAAATGGCCATCCCTACGAAATGTCAAAGGCTTTGAGCAATAAACACATCATTCTCGACGAAAGTAAAAACCTTAAGTAATTAATCGGTGATGGTTCGTCGAGAAAGATGTCATGTGCTACCGAGAGTAGGGGTTGTGACGAGTGTATAAACACAATAGCGTGTGTAGATTTTGAGAGTGAGAATGGAGTGTATGTATAAACACATGTGGGACGCTCGACACATGTATAGTCACAAACTAGTTGCAAAACTTAAGATAGAAATATCAGTCTAAAAAAACAGTCGATGTTCATGAGTCCAGAATCAATCACAATATTTTTGCGACGAAATTTTTACGACCACCTTTTTTTATTTGCATAAGGATTTGCAACCATAATAACAATGCACGTACTCACTTATGTAGGTTTTATAATTTGTGAAAAGTCGGATATATTTGAAAATCGTGTAAGACACTATTTTTAGTGAGAGCTCAAAAATACGTATGAAATAAGTTAAGGATTTCGTATCGAATTCAGGCCTAATTCGATCTTTAAATAAAGGATTAAAGAATGCATTAAATCATCGCAACCATTCATGAAACATCATGATAATTGGTGGTTATAGTTGTCATAACTATCGATTGGTAGTTATATTCATAGTAAAAACATCAATAGGAACTAAGTTAGCTACAACCGACATTTAAACACGCATAGTATTAAAGTTACCATCAAAGTTCACAGTGCTACCAATTCTTAAATTAGCCAAATAATCACTACCGGTTTGTCATTCATGATCAGTTACCACCAATCATCTATTTTCAAGAAATTTATGTCAATCAGACTATATGCTTTGTTCGTTGGACCGCACCAAAGCCATCACCCCTTTGATCCTGCTATCAGGGGCGTTACCCGGACCCCATGGAATTGAGGGATTCATCCTCCTGATTTACCATGTTTATTTTGGTTCTTGAAATGTGGACATGTTTGAATAAGTATGCATCCCATATCTCTAACTTGTATCAATATTTATTATAATTTCTAATTGGTTCTTATGTAAATCCATTTATATTAAAATGATAGTGATGAAGCTAAAATAACCAACATCCCTCTTCAATTTTAATATAATCCTTGGTTAGTTCTAATCATAAAAATACAAAACTTATGCACAAATAAAACTAAAGTAACAATTGCATTACACAATTCAAAAATTCAAATAATAATAATAAATATTGTTGTTGTTTGCATGTATTTTCATCACATGATGGACATGGTTGAGAAGGATGTAACACTAGGACAGTGCATGTGTTGCATGTCAAACACGTTATGACAAGGATGCGATTGTACGATTGATATCAAACCTTTTATTTTGTGTGTTACTTGTACCTTTACATTTAGCTTACAATTCATATTTTATAGCAACTTGTTAGTGGTTAACAATAATACAAGTAAAAGACCAAAAAGTACTAAAGGGAAAGCCAAAAACAAATAAAGTTTGTATAGCCATATATAATATAAAGATATTATATTTTTATAAAATATAAAGTAACAAAGTCCAATTCAATTACAAAGAGCTAATAATTTATGATACAAATTATTACCATGACAGGACTAAACATAAACTCAAACAAGTTAGTATTTAAAGCAAACAAAATTAAGTAATAATAATATTAATGCTCGGAGGGATTATATAGAATTGCAAGAAAAATTTAAAGCTAAGTTAAAAATAGTAGATTGGTTTAGAGATTTGCAGTAAAAAAGACTTATCATGATTAGATGTATATTAATTTTTTATAATTAAATAATAATAATAATAATAATAATAATAATAATAATAATAATAATAATAATAATAATAATAATAAATGTTATAAAATAAATTAAAATGATTGAGTATGACATTTCAACTATTAAACATGATCCGTTTTAATATTTTAAAGTTTTTATAGGTACATATAAAAGGGCGTACCTGGTGCTGCAAAGAGCTCCCGCGTTTTCGCAGGGTCCAGGGAGGGTCCGTCCCATTTAAGGGAAGATGTACGCGGTCTTTCCCCCACATTTTATAGGTACATATATATAACGTAAAAGAAATAAAGTACTTAAAAAGGATCAAATAACAAAATAACAGTAAATAGTTTGTTCTACTACTCGATTCAATTACAAACATCTGATAACTTATGACATGTTAACATAAAATGATTTAACATGAAGTTAAACATATTAGCATTTAGAGTAAACGGGTCACGCCGTTAGAGTATTAATAATATTATTGATTTCAAGTTTTACATCACATAATGGACATGGTTGAGAAGGATGTAACACCATATGAATCCATAGTAAGTACTTGTCACATATCGCATAACACCCTATGAATCCACAGTAAGTACTTGTCACATATCGCATATCGGGTGGTTGACGATGGTTGAGGTAAAAGAACAAAAAAAGTACTAAAGTAAAAGCCAAAACCAAATTAAGGAAGAAAATATATGAGCAACTTCCGACTTGTTAAAGAGAAAAATGACATCTTGATTGTAATAGATCTTAAATTACAGTAATAAAACATGGTAAGAAATGTAGATCGACTTAAAAGTTGTAATAAAAACGCAATATGGTAAAACATTAAAATGAGTTAAAAAATAGCAGTAAAAGTAATTTATACCAGGCGTCTAATAAGTAAAAGTATAAATTACTTGAAATTGAAGAAACCTAAAGTGATTTATACTTTGATGTCTAGTATTTCTAAATATAATGATTATTCGCATTCATTGTCAAAATTGAAAATTAAACAGAAGTCGTGATTTATTTAACATTTCAAAAATTAAACAAAAATATCAAATAATATATTGAGATGTAATTTAATAGATATTAAAAAGTCACAACGATGAATGACAAAAATACATTGGTAAATTAACATTATTGTTTACCTCTAATTGTAATACAAACTGATAAAATAACAATAACAATAACTTAATATAATATATAAAAAACAATAACAAAAGAACGCGAAAGGATATAAAACATAAAACACAATAATGAATACATATTAAAGATTATAAAAAATATTTGACACAATAAACTGATATTTGGTACAATGACCTAAGGTATTATACACAATGATATGCGTATTTGACAAATTGACCAAAATTTCATCCCCTTTAAAACAATAGAAAAACATATGCCTAAGCCTATGATTATATGCCTATGATTATATTCTTTCTTAGGTTTTATAAATTAAATATTATTTTTACTATAACCATACCCAAATTTATAATGGTATATATGATTTTTTTTAAAATAAAGTAACAAAATAACAAAAATAATATCTTAATACAGTCTAATTCAGTTCAAACTTCAAATCAAAGTTACAACTTACAAGACTCACTATTCAGTATTCTTCAAACTTTGGATTTCGTTTCATATTTCAAAAACACAATTCTAAATTCGGGTTATTCATATATTTGATCAAACTAAAACTTATTGTGTTTCTAGCCCAATACCTTTAACTAATTATCCATTGTGCTTCCAACCCAATGCCTATTATATCTCCTGGTTTGGAATGTTATATCACGATTCTAAACTAGTAAAATATTAGAAACAAAAAATTATAAGAAAAAACATAAATCAAAAAATTCAAAAAAAATGTTGTTGGTTTAATTCAGATTATTCGTATATATCCTAATCCGATCCAACCTAAATTCGAGAAGATTCGAAACAGGTAGAATAAACCTCAATTCAGATCGAATCGGATTTTGTAAAGGTCCACAAAAGTTCAAATTCAAATAATATGATATAAGTTTAACAAGTTTGTCTATACAATTCAAATTGAGACTCCACATATATACAATTGTGTATGCTAACTCAATATTTTTTATGTCCAAATCGGATTTTAAAACTGAGGCACTTTTCGTAAAGAATATTTTTTTATTTAAAATCTTAACATATGAAAGTATGACAAAACACATGTATTGTAAACGATTTCTAAAACGCACACAATCACGCATATCAGAATTAGAGTGAATTTTAGTAAAACGAAATATTTTTAATATATTGATTATTTACTCTCTTTGTCATAATTTAGAATTAAAAGAAAATTTTAAATAACCTATTGAAATATAATTTGTGAAATATTAAATAAATCATAACAATAAATAACAAATAAAACATTTATCCAACGCCTTCTCATATGTTAACAAGACAAATGCTTATAGCCCGTATGTTATAATTTGTTGTTGTTAACATAGGGCACCGCAAACTTGTAGAATTCTGTTCTTTTAAGTTGACCAGAACCTGTGTGTTGTTGTTGTCACCTTCGGCCATCGATCGCTTCTTTCAGCGGCTATACGTGAGCGTAGCTTTAACTCTTTGATCCAGTCCTTCAGATCGCTGCTGAAGGTGGGTTCGAGAGCCTCTTGCTCCCCTTCAATTCTGATGTGTTTTTCGCTTAATTACAGCCTTGGTCTCGGCTAGGGTTGATCCTTGAAAATCGTCGAGAGTTGAACCTGGCTCTGATACCAATTCAAGTATCAATCGTTCTCAACACAACAAAAACACCATTGAATAGAATAAACTCTCAATTTATTAATCCAGAAAATTACTCAAAACTAAATTAAAAGTACATACCATAATCACAACTTTGATCGGTTTATATAGACCATAACTCGGTTTAACTAACTATGTAGATAAATCAACATACTTGTCTATTTATCTAGAATTTGAACTTAAGATAAACTCAAATACATCTCTTTTGAATTTATCTCTAAACTTACGGATTTGATCTCATAACCTCGAGACTAATCCCAACTCCTGATCTACAAGCTTGGATACGGGAATTATCCATGTGGGGTCAACAATCACCCCCTAATTCCCGTCTTGGATAGAGAGGTCTTAGACTCCAAGCATTACTCGCATTTCTGAAAATTTGATCTATGCAAGTGGCTTTGTGAGAATGTCAACCTTTTGTAGATCTCCACTAACATACTCGATAAGAACTTGCTCTTTCTCAACGCACTCTCGGATAAAATGATAACGTGTATCAATATGTTTACTTCGTCCGTGGAATACCAAGTTCTTCATCAAATCTATAGCCGACTTATTATCCACACGATCTTTGTCTTTTGCATCGATTCTCCTGTGATTTATCCATACAACCCTCGTAGCCATATCGCTTGACAGGCAGCTGATGTGGCAGCCATGAACTCGGCCTTACAAGAAGATAGGGCTCGGTATTCTGTTTTTGGGAGCACCATGTTATGGGAGTTTCTCCAAAATAGAATACATGCCCTGTTGTACTTTTTCCATCATCCTTGTCTGCATTGTGGTTGCTGTCACTGTATCTTGATATCCTGTTCTCGCCAACTCGCTTGTAATATAATCCATAGCTTGAAGTTCCAGCTATATATCTAAGAATTCGTTTTATGGATACCATATGAGAAACCCTAGGAGTTTGCATATACCTGCTCGCAACTCCGATTGCATAGAATAGGTCCGGCCTCGTATGCAATAGGTAACGAAGGTAGCCTACCATCCTTCGGTATCTTGTAGCATCAACCGGCTCCCCTTCTTCATCTTTAAAAAGCTTTGTTCCTGGATCCAATGGACATTTTTCCATGTTACGGTTCATCATCTCGGCCTTATTCAGAATCTTCTTAACGTAACCTTCTTGTTTAATTTAAATACCATCCTTGGTTTGCATTACTTCAATACCAAGATAGGAAGATAGTAGCCCAAGGTTAATCATTTCGAATTACCCTTCCATTTATCTTTTGAACTCTTCTATCTCTTTATTACATGAGCTCGTAACAATAAGATCATCTACATAAACGCCTGTGATTATCAACCCCTTACTTGTACGCCTTGTATAGATTGCATGTTCATGTAGACATTTTCTAAAACCGAGTATCTTTAATGTACCATCTAGTTTGAGATTCTAAGCTCTTAGAGCTTGACGGAGTCCATACAACACTTTAGTTTGCCGATACAGTTTGTCTTTGTGTCCCTTTTCACAAATCTTATCGGTTGGTAAATGTAGACTTCTTCTTTTAGGTCCCCTTGTAAAAATGCAGATTTAACATCTAATGATGAACCTGCCATCCTTCACGGGCTAAAATGGCTAGTATTAATCATACAGTCTCCATTCGGGCTACCGGTGCAAATGCTTCATCAAGTCAATTCCTTGTTCTTGGACGTATCCCTTTGCCACGAGTCTCGCTTTATACTTAACTATTTTCCCGGATGCATCTCGTTTTAATTTGAACACCCATTTCAAGCCAATGGGTTTTTGATTTTCTGGAAACTTTGTTAAGAACCATGTCTTGTTTTTTCCAATGGATTCTAGTTCTACTTGCATCGCCTTTTCCTAAAATCTATTACCTCTTGCTTGCAAATAGTTTCTAGGTTCATCATCTGAAGCAAGTAGCAACTCTTCATGTTCATTTCGAGTGATTCCATCCTGGATTATATAATCATTCATCCTTTTAGGAATGTTATGAGACCTTGTTGATCTACGAAGCATTGGGAAGTCAGATTGGTATGCAGAAACCACTGCCTGTGGTTGCACTCCAATTGGCATAACTGTATGTTGTTGTGTCTCAGTTGGTGGATGTTGATCTTCTTGGTTCATGTCTGAATTATGGCTTGACCCTTCTTCTTCAGATTGGTGTTGAGAGTTCTAATGAATAAAGATCCAGTTAGTGTGTTGGACCCATCAGATGAGTCACTGTCGTCGTTCTCTTCAGCTTGCTCTTCTTGGTTCCCGATCACAAATGTTCCTCCGGCTTCACTTTTATTTTCCCATGTCCAGGCTCTTTTCTCATCAATTTCTACTGATCTTCTTATTTTGATTTTCTTTTATACTGGATCGTACATACGACAGCCTTTCGTCCCCGGTTCGGACCCAAAATACACCAAAGGGCGACTTCTATCGTCAAGTTTCTACTGTCCGACCTTTGGTTCTGAGGCAAACCCGATATAATTGAAAACCCAAAGATGTTCCGTGTTGGGCTTGTTCCCATGCAATGCCTCGTATGGAGTTTTATTCATAACGGCTTTCGTTGGAGCCCGATTTAGTATATATATCGCATGCCTCGCAGCTTCTCCCCAAAACATTTATGGGACTTTCATTGAGTTTAGCATGCACCTCACAGTTATTACAGTTTGGTTCCGTCTTTTGACGACCCCGTTTTGTTGAGAAGAGTATGGAACCGTTAGGTGTCGTTTGATTCCATCCCATTCGTACCAATCATTGAACTCAACTGATGTGAATTCACCACCACGATCAGTTCTGAAGGTTCCAATCTTGAATCCAGTTTCATTCTCGACCAGCGCCTTGAACCGTTTAAAGACTTCGAAGGCTTGGTCCTTTGTTTTCAGCAAATAACCCCACATGTATCGAAAGAGGTCATCGATAATGAGAAACACATATCTATTTCCCCCCGATATGCATGGTGTGATTGGTCCACAGAGGTCCCTATGCAGGAGCTCGAGTGGACGTGTTGCTCTATATGCCGCGTGGTCTGGGTATGGTTTCTCAATTTGTTTCCCTATTAAACATGAGTCACAAACATTAGTTGGAAGATGTATTGACGGCATATTACGTACCATTCCTTTAGTGCTTAGTTTCTTCAATGACTCGAAGTTGAGGTGCCCAAGATGAGCGTGCCACAGCCAAGCAGGATCTCCTATATTTACGAGTAGGCACGTAGGTGAGCTTACTGTGAGATTTATCTTGTATAAGCGGTTACCTGCCCGGTGAACAGACTCCTTGTTTTATCGTATATAAGTAACCCATCATCTTCCATGATCACTTTGCATCCAGTTTCCATCACCTGTCCGAGACCTATTATGTTACTCTTAAGACTCGGTATGTAGTAGACATCTGTCATGGGTCGATGTTCACCTGTCTTGCTTGTGAATAGAATCGATCCCCTCCCTTATACTCTAACCCGCGAGTCATCACCAAACTTTACCATTCCGGTTATTTTTCGATTCAGCCCCGAGAAATAACGTTGGTTCCCGGTCATGTGGTTGGACGCCCCGTTTTCTAATTACTAGGTGTTTTCTTCATTCGTTGTTGATTCAAATCTTTTCGGCGTTACCTTTTCTTCGTTCAGGAAAACTTCGTCTCCGGTTCAGCTCATTATGAATAGCGAAGGAGCTAGCTCTTCCGTCTCGGTAAGATTTGCTTCTTGGTTCTTCTTCCTTTCTGGACAGTTCGATGCATAATAGCCGGATGTATCACAGCGAAAACATTGGATTTCAAACTTGTCCTTCTTTCCCTTTTGTCCATGATCGTTGCCTCTTTGACCCGTATTTTTTGACCCATGCCCTTGACCTGATTCTCGACCTTGATTCATATCTCGTCCCTGGCTTGGCCCTCGTCCCTGGCTTGGCCCTCGTCCTCGACCCCGTCCTCGGTGAGGATAACATCCCCGTCCATGCCCCCAAAATTGTCATAGGGTTTGGGGGTTGAATTTGTTTCACATCGTGTGAACATTAGTTTGCTTTGATTTTCTGATGGAGTTTCTACACCTTTGATACTATCCTTGAAGGTTTTGAGCCTGCCAATCGCTTCTTGGATAGTCATGGACTTTAGGTCTGCAAACTGTTCGATTGACGGAACGATAGGTATGTATTTTGTCGGGACTGACCCTAGGAGTTTTCTTATCAACTTCTTGTCACCGTAGGTTGTTCCAAGGCTTACTGCCTTGGTAACCAGCTGACTTATCTTGGCGGCAAATAAGTCAATTGGCCGCCCAGATATCTTTTACAGTTTCAAATTGAGCTACTTGAAACACAAGCTCTTCTAGTATGGCTTGGAGTAATAGGGCTACTGCCATGTCATTCTTTATTTTTTATTTTAATTATGTAATACGTCATGTCACATGTCACGTCATAAAAAAAATAACGGTGTTAACGAACAGTTAGCATGACATTGTTACAAGTGACAAGATTAAAAATTAAGATTAATACTGATCAAATTATTATTTGAGATTAATATTGATCAATAGTTATCAGTTTGTATTATTAAAATGTAATTTTTTTTATAAAGCGTGTAGAATTAGTATGTTGTTATTTTTAAAGTACGCAGGATCGTTGTAAAAAAAAGGAGTCGGATGATTGGATGAATGGATTCTCTTTTTCTATTAAATTCTTACAAAAAAAAATAATAATAAAATAACAAACAACAACATATAATAATACGTTCTACAACAGTCTACTTCAGTTCAAACCAAACTCACTACTTACTCACTAACCAGTAGTCTTCTTCTCCGGCGAGATGTCCACCGAGTCTCCGCCGGACGCCACCACCCGCCCCGTCGGCGGCACGGAGCACAGCTGGTGCAGAGCCGTCCCCGGCGGCACCGGCGTCACCGTCTCCGCCCTACTCCTCTCCCAACCCCCCAACCTCCCCCTCCTCCACACCTCCATCCTCCACCTCCAACTCTCCCACCCCATCCTCCGATCAAAGCTCCGCCACCACCCCACCACCAACACCTTCTCCTTCATCACCCCCACCCACCCCCCAAACCTCAACCTCCAAATCTCCGATCTCCCCCTCTCCTTCGATCAAACCCTCGAGCAAGAAATCAACACAAACCCCTGGGCAAACGATCAAGAACCTGAATTTGAGGTTATGTTTGTTGGTGTTTATCGGTTGCCGGAGGGGCGGTGGGCGGTTGTGCTGCGGCTGCACACGGCGGCGTGTGACCGGGCCGCGGCGGCGCGTGTGGGTAGGGAGCTGGTGGGGTTGATTGGTGGTGAAGGGGGGATTGTGGGGGAAGAGGG
>BJCO01737962.1:0-19098 GCA_018326465.1 Flaveria floridana
ATATATATATATATATATATATATATATAGTGTTTAATCACTACATGTTTGATAATTAAATTCTTGTTACTTGAATATACTTAACAATGATTCAACCATAAATTATGAAGATAGTCTTGTTAATGATGAAAGGAAAAGCACACTACAACTAACTAAACATGGTAATTAACAACTAATCAACTCCAAAGATGAATATGAACAAGAAGGTTTAAAGTATTCATCATTCCATGAACTTTAAATTTCAAGGTTTACATATAACTTGTTAGGATTTCGGTAGTTTAAAGACCTAATCACCAAACTACATGTCAATGACCATCATAATGATAGGAATTAGTAACACTAACCTTGTTGATCAACTACACATTGAAGGATTAGAAGACTTCTTGAAAATATGAAAGAAAAATGAAGAAAATGATGGAAAATGCAGTAAAGATGGGTTGTTGCGGAATTTCTTTCGACATTTATCAATGGGAATTGATGGGGAACAAGACAAGGGGCTGTAACAAGTCAGATGGTGTAAGATTTTGTCAAGCATGGGGGCATGCCTCTGTAGGCACGGGGGCGTGCTCCCCTTGTGCAGTTTGGTTTCAGTCTTTTGTTGTTCCGTTTTTTAGTTTCGCGCGTTACGCAATTTACCCGACTATGTTTTATCACATCCAAATCATCAAAAAAGCTACGAAATTAGTCCTAGAGTTAATTAAAACAAGCCAAATGACAATTACATTTTCCTAGTTCCTATGGTTACATAATATGTTAAAAGCCGAGAGTCTGAAACTACAAAACCAGACTCCTTAACACGCACTAGCGCACATGGCATATCGTGGAATGCATCTAGAATAAGCCTCCACACATTCCGTGTGGAAGGTTCAGGATGGGATAGTGTGAAGTGCGGTTGCTTAGTTCCGCAAGCTGATGATTGACAGAGACGAGTTGCGGTATGGTTCATCTCAGTCAATTTCTTGATTAGCTAGTGTAGCTTGAAGAAGTATTCTTGAGTTGTCAGTTCTCGTGTTTCAGAACACAGTTTCTTCGTAGAATTCCAGTTAGAGCTTTCGTAACTTGATTCTTTCATCTTTTCAGGAGGTTTTGAGTAGAAATAAGTGTGTTGAAAGCTTGGAACAAGTGTGGTATTTATACACAGGTCATGAAAGTTGGTCACGGGGACGTGCTTAGCTAGGCACGACCCCGTGTTTGTCAAAAATCATCTTAAATTCGACCTGCAATGTTCCAGAGTCGTGAGCGGAGATCGTGGAGAAATTTTTGTCAGAGGCACAGGGGCATGTTCCATGGGGCACGGCCCCATGCTTGTGCTTGTGAGTTCTACAAAAAGTTAAAATTTTTAAAGAAAATCTATGTACAGGCGTCATGTTTAAGTTTCGAGTCTTCGGCGTGACCCTTCCCCACACTTAGTCTTCTTCGGGGCGGAGGTGTAATTCCTCCGAGAAAATCTTGATTGGTCCATCATTATACGGTTTTAAACTATGTCCATTCACTTTGAAACTTAAACCGTCATGGTTGTCAATTTCGATGTCACCATTCGGAATCACACTTTTAATCATGTAAGGTCCAGATCAACGTGATTTTAGCTTTCTGGGAAACAAACACAAATGAGAGTTATACAGCAGGACACGTTCTCCCACATTAAATCATTTAGTGTTCTTTAATCGAGAGTCATGGAATTTCCTTATCTTTTCCTTGTAAACCCTAGCGTTTTCGTATGCTTGTTCTCTCAATTCCTCTAGTTCATGGATTTGTAGAAATCGATACTTTCCTGCAAGGCCTTGGTCAAGGTTTGCTGCTTTGACTGCCCAATAGTCCTTGTATTCTAGTTCCACAGGTAGATGGCACGACTTCCCATAAACGAGTTTGAACGGTGTTGTGCCAATGGGAGTCTTATAGGCTGTTCGAAAAGCCTATAATGCATCATCTAGCTTGGTAGACCAATCCTTGTGATTTTGTCCTACGGTTTTCTCCAGGATTTATTTGATACCTCGATTAGTAACCTCAGCTTGCCCATTCTCTTATGGATGATAAGCGGTTGTAAAGCGATGGTTTACTCCATAATGAGCCATTGCTCTTTCGAGCTGGTTGTTACAGAAATGGGTTCCTCGGTGACTGATTAAAGCTTTGGGGGTACCAAAATGAGAGAATAATTTCTTAAGGAATCTGACAATGTTTCTTGCATCATTGGTAGATAAGGCTTGAGCTTCGACCTATTTTGAGACATAATCGAATGCTACCAAGATGTAACGATTGCCAAATGACACCAGGAATGGCCCCATGAAATCAATACCCCATATATCAAATACCTCACATACTTGAACGGGTTTCTAAGGCATCTCATCCGGTGTTGAGATGTTGGTTGCTGTTTTACATGTATCACAGGTGCGTACCATATTGTGAGCATCCTTGAAGATCGTGGGCCAATAAAATCTAGAGTCAAAGACCTTCTTGGCTATTAGGGTTGCCCCATGGTGTCCTCTTGTGGGTCATTCATGACAGTGCCTTAGGATCTGTTCCGCTTCACTTTCGTATACGCATATTTGAATGAGTTGGTCTGCACCGATTCTGAATAGATATGGGTCTTCCTAATAGTAATGCTTAATCTCAGTAAAGAACTTTTTCTTTTGCTGATAAGTCATTCCATTGAGTACGATCCTGCTTGCCAAAGAGTTCGCGAAATCTGCAAACCAAGGATGTTCATCGATTGAGGATTAGATGTTCATAAGAAATTAGTGAGGAAAATTATCGTTTATTTTGAATTCCTCGATTTATGAAGAACTTGAATCTTTAAGACGCGAGAGATGATCGGCTGCCAGATTTTCCGCTTCTTTCTTGTCGTGGATCTCAATGTTGAATTCTTAAAGCAGAAGTATTCACTGAATCAATCTCGGCTTTGCATCTTGTTTGTTGAACAGATAATGAAAGGCTGCATGATCAGTGTAAACAGTTGTTTTTGAAAGGATCAGATACGAGCAGAATTTGTCAAATGCAAAAACTACCACAAGAATCTCTTTCTTGGTAGTGGTGTAGTTTTCTTGTGCATCGCTTAGGGTTTTTCTCGCATAGTGAATTAGGTGGAATTGCTTGTCTTTCCTTCGTCCTAACACGGCTCCTACCACAAAATCGCTTGCATCGTACATGAGTTCAAATGGTAACGTCCAATCAGGGGAAACCATGATTGGAGTGGTAACTAGTCTCCCTTTCAGCAAATCAAATGCACTAATGCATTCTATGGAAAACACAAATTGTGCGTCTTTCTCAAGAAGTTGAGTAATTGTTCATGCGATCTTTGAGAAATCTTTGATAAAACGATGATAGAATCCTGCATGGCCTTGCAAGCTTCGAATTTCTTTCATGGTTGTGGGATGTGGAAGTTTCGAAATAGTGTCGACTTTGGCTTGATTAACTTCGAGGCCTGCTTGAGAGATCTTATGTACCAACACTATTCCTTCAGTAACCATAGAATGGCACTTTTCCCAATTCAAAACAAGGTTAGATTCTTCACATCTAACCAACATCTTTTCCAAGTTTTCAAGACATTGTTCAAATGAGTTTCCAAAGATGGAGAAATCATCCATGAAAACTTCCATTGAGTGTTCAATCATCTCATTAAAAATTGCTACCATGCATCTTTGAAACCTATTAGGGGCATTACATAATCCAAAAGGCATTCACCGATAAGCAAAAGTGCCATATGGACAAGTGAATGTCGTTTTCTCTTGATCTTCAGGAGCAATGGGAATTTGGAAATACCCTGAGAAACCAAGGAAACAACAGAACATTTTTCTAGATAGTCTCTCGAACATTTGGTCGATGAAAGGCAGAGGGAAGTGGTCCTTCCTTGTGGCGTCATTGAGTTTGCGATAGTCGATGCAAACTCTCCATCCTATAACTCTACGAGTTGGAATGAGCTCATTCTTCTCATTAGATACAACAGTCATCCCTCCTTTCTTTGAAACAACTTGGACAGGACTGACCCAGGGCGAATCAAAAATAGGGTAAATCAAACCGGCATCTAGCAGTTTGATTACTTCTTTCTTCACCACCTCTTGCATGCTCGGATTTAAACGTCTTTGATAGTTGAATGATGGATTTGAAGTTTTCCTCCATCAATATTTTATGAGTTCAAAAGGATGGATTGATTCCCTTAATGTCCATGATTTTCCATGCAATTTCTCGTTTATGTGCCTTAAGCACATTGAGCAACTTGTTCTTCTCATTATTTGATAAGGCGGATTAGATTATGACAGGTAGTTGAGATGCGTTTTGAAGAAAAGCATATTCAAGATGGGACGAAAGTTCCTTAAGCTCTAAAGCCGGAGGGTCTTCAATAGAAGGTTTGGCTTTGGGTTCTAGTTCTTGTTCGATGATCTCAAATGCCTCTTGATAAGATGATGTTTCGTCAACTTCTAGTTCTGGAATGATTTGATTCTCATAGATGGGTTCAGTGGCTTGGACTTTTATTCATTGAGTGTTGCAAGCTTCAATTTGATGAGTGTTC
Source organism: Flaveria floridana (assembly GCA_018326465.1). Taxonomy (NCBI): domain Eukaryota; kingdom Viridiplantae; phylum Streptophyta; class Magnoliopsida; order Asterales; family Asteraceae; genus Flaveria; species Flaveria floridana. The sequence continues at coordinate 4,505 of BJCO01737962.1, forward strand.
TTCAAATAATAGCTTATGATTGAATCACAAACATCAATATAATAGAGTGAGTCATCGTGATGTTGAGGATGTTTTATGGATTGTCCTATGTCGAATGTCACCTCCTCCTCATCTACTCGGAGTGTGAGTTTGCTGGTGCAAACATCAATGAGGGCTTGAGCAGTTGCTAAGAAAGGTCGACCTAGGATAAGTGGAACATTCTTATCCTCATCCATGTTAAGGATCACAAAATCAACGGGAAACACGAATTTATCAATTTTAACTAGGAGATTTTCAATGATGCCCCTCGAATATTTAACAAAACGGTCAGCTAATTGGATACTCATACGGGTAGGTCTAGGTTCACCTAAGTTTAGGTATTTAAAAACCGCATAAGGCATAAGGTTAATGCTAGCACCTAAATCAGCAAACACGTTGCTGACAGAAAGATTTTCTATTAGGAAAGGTATGGTGAAACTCCCTAGATCAGTCATCTTTTGAGGTAGTTTATTTTGAATAACTGCTGAGCATTCCTCATTTAAAACTATGTATGATAACTCTTCCAATTTCTTCTTGTTTGATAATACACCCTTTAAAAATTTCACATAATTTGGAATTTGGGCTAAGGCTTCCACCAATGGCAGATTGATGTGGAGTTGCTTAAACAACCCTAAGAATTTGCCATATTGTGCCTCCATTTGTTGTTGTCTTAAATGATCGGGATATGGAGGTGGTGGAACATAAGGCGGTGGTGGTACGTATTTCTTGGCTAGTTCTTCAACAACAACGGGTTGCTTTTGCTTGTCACTTGCTTTACTTGGAGTTTCGAGTTCAGTTTCTTCAAAGATGGGCTGTAATGCAGGTGGATCACCTTGAGTGGTTTTGCCACTCTTTGTGGTGATAGCTTTGACTTGAGCATTAGGGTTTGTCACAGTGTTGCTAGGCAAAGCACCTTGGAGTCTTGCAGATAGTTGTTGTGCTATCTGACCTACTTGGTTTTCAATGGTTTGCAATGATGCTTTGTTGCTTTTGATGTCGGCCTCGTTTCTTGGGAACCTCACCTCATTTCTTCGATTAGATTTCTAGATGTAGTCATCTGTGGCTTGTGTGGTTAACAATAATTGCTGCAATAAGTCTTCCATTGATGATTCTCTATGGTCTTGGTTACTACTGCATGGACCTTCGTATGGTGGTTTCTATTGTTGGTAAGGTGGCCTATGGTTGAATCCATATGATGATTGGTTGTTACCAGCTTCTCTGTAATCCGAATTGCTCCTCCAATTTGAGTTGTTATATGAGTTGTTTGAGCCTCCTACATAGTTAGCATCTTCAACCAGCATAATGCCTTGTGGGCATTCATTGGTCTAGTGTGAATTTCCGCATGTGTTGCATCGTGTTGGAGTTTTCTTCAGTTCGGCTTGCAATTGCTCAAATCATTTGGTTAGGGCTTCTAACTGGGCTGCATTTAATGTTTCAGAGTCTACTTGATTAATGCCTTTAGAGCCGATTTTATTTCTCATGGGATTATAAACAAAGCTCTTCTTAGCTGCTTTTTCTAGGGCTTGGTATGCCTCTGTTGGCGGGACACATCCGAAATCTCCTCCCGCACTTTGGTCTACAGCCTGTTTGTGTGCTCCACTTATTGCATCGTAAAAGGTTTGACACTGCAGCCACAGATCAAGTCCGTGATGTGGGCATCTCCGAAGGAGACCTTTGTATCTCTCCCATGCTGCGTGTAATGATTCATCATCATCTTGGCGAAAGCTTGTGATGCTGCTTCTTAGTTTGGCAGTGCGATCGGATGGAAGGTATTTCAAAAGGTTCAACCATTTCCGCCCATGTGGTGATGGAACCAGGCGGAAGTGAATCAAGCCAGTCAATAGCTCGGCCGCGAAGTGAAAATGGAAAGAGTCTTAGTCTAATAGCATCGTCTGAACAGTTATTGATCTTGAAAGTTGCACAGATACGAAGGAATCATGAGATGTAAGTGTTAGGGTCTTCGTCTTGCAATCCGTGGAACTGAACAGAGTTTTCTGCGAGTTGGATAATACTGCACTTAATCTCGAAATTGATGGCCGCTATTTGCTGGTTGGATAACACTGGACTCATAACAATCGGTTGATGGTGCGGCATAGTGTGTCAACTTTATTTCCTCTTCTTGCTTAGCCATGTCTTCTTCGGATGGTGTATCTTCTGAAATGTCTTCTTCAATGATCATTGTTGTTTGTTGTTGTCTCTCATGTAACCTTTGTCGGAAAAATTGTTCAAGTTCCGAAAGAGGCGAAACAAGTTCAAGACTAGACGAGTCGGACATACACTAACTTAAGGAAAAATAAACTAAGGCTTAGAATGAATTAGGCAATTGTAACTAAACTAACTAAAGCAGACTATCTACAAAATTAAAATAAATTTGAACAAAAATATATTAATAGGATATAAACAAAATAGTCAAAAATTTAGATTGTCTTTCAAACTGTTGTGTGCCCCGACAATGGCGCCAAAAACTTGATGCGTGTGAAAAGTATATTTTGATGAAGTTTTTTCACACAGATTCAGTTTTAATTGGTTATTACTATACTAAACTACACACACAAAATGCAAGTTCACCTATCATGAGGTAACATAGTGATGTTAAGAATCAAGTACCAATCCGTGGACACACCTAGCCTACTCAACAACCTTAAAAATTGACTACAAAATTTGATTTTCGTTTAGGAAAATGATAAGTTGCATTGATGTAAATTAGGGTTTTTAGGGTTTTAGAAATAGAAATAAAAATAAAGTAAAGCAAGGTTGAAACTTTTGGATTTAAAATCAGGGGATAAAGGCTATCACCCTAATTAGATTACACTTATGTAATTGTGATGAAGTGGTGGTGTGATTAAATATATTGATTAATGTAATCGTGTTAATGTTTATAAAGATGACCTGGCGTGATTTCTCGTCTATCCACTCCGTAGTTTGAGATTTACTGCTTAGGTTAAAGCCCAAGTAATGTAGGTAAATCTTTTGTGACCTTTTCGACATACGATGTTTGAAAACATAACTTAATGTGGGAAGAGAGTTGATCAAGTTCCTGTGCAACATATCATTCATTTTAGAAAACCATAACAATTACTTTAGATTTCTCAGACTAATAAAAGGGGGCCCGTAAATGATCAAAAAGTTAAGGTGATATGTTTTCTAATAACCATCTCTAGTTAATTAGCCATAGATTTGTTATGAAGATTGGTTTCACGAATAAAAGTTGATCATACATTGTTCAAACGTGTATGACAATCACAATTACAAATCATAAGTTTATAACTTCCTATTCAAATGTAGGTGCTACCCATCGAAAGTTTTCCCAAGATCACCATAACATTCACACAATATAAATCACAGCATTAGTTTATCACAAATTACATAAGTTTCATTCAATTAGGATGATAAAAAGAGTTTAGCTCATAATGAGCTCGAACATAACAACACACAACATAGAAGATAGATATGAATTCATCGGTGAAATGAAACAATCAAACTGGTCATGCACAATGGATGCTGTTTAGACAATCCCGAGCTTCTTCCAAGTGTTTATGCACCTCCTGAGTCTCCAAATGGTCTTCAAGACTGATTACCGAGAGCATTCCGCAGAGTAACACGCCACCAAAAGCATGCCAAAATGGTGAGCTTAGGACTCTATTTATAGGATTTCTGAAGTGTTTAAGCACGGCCCCATGCCTAAAAGACACGACCCCGTGTTAGTACAATGCTTACGAAAGTTGGTCGGCTCGTACGTGCAGAAATTGTCGGGCACGACCCCGTGACAAATCGGGCACGACCCTGTGTTTGAGGTGGGGCATGGCCCCGTGCCTCTTGGGGCACGACCCCGTGTTCACTTTTAGGGGACAGTACTTTTTGTCCTTTCAGATGTCCAAACATGGGGGTGTGCCAAATGTAGCACAGGGGTGCATTTCAGGCAAGGCATGGGGGCGTGCTCAATGAGGCACGGCCCTACGCTTGGACTTGAAAGCTCGGATTTATTCAATTTCTTGCTAAATATGCTTCTTTTGTCCATCTTGCCCTCTTCAACACCTAAAAACACAATTAAGCAATTTTAAGTACATAATCATCATTTTCAGAAAGATATTAAGGAACAATTGATGTGATTTTGATAGTGTTTTTATGTATAATTTGGAGCACATCAACTGCCATCCAAATTGTTCTTCCAAACAATATCTACAGAGGCTTCATGAAGTTCAAAACTGCTAAGCAACTATGGGATGCACTGAAGCTAGTGTATGAGGGGTCTAATGAAGCTAAAGAGAACAAGAAAGACCTTTTGAAGTAGTAGTTTAAGAAATTCACCTTCAAGACAGGTGAAACTATGAGTCAACAATACTTCGGGTATGTTCAGATTCTGGATACTCTAATAGATGTTCGAGTAACTCTTGAGAATAGGGACATAGTGAGGAAGTTCATATCCTTTCTTCCTAGATAATGGACACACCATTGTGTGGTCATTAAGAGGACTGAGAACCTCAAGACCCTTACTCTCACTGAGTTGTATGGTAGACTAAGTGGATACCAGATGGAGATGAACATGCAAAACCCATCTGGTAACTCCAACAATCAGCAGAGTTCAGCCCTCCATATTGTTGAAAGGGATCACATAGAACCACATCATCATCTTATCTACTTCCTTGACAACTCATAAAAGGGTCCTTTCATCACCTTCCTAGAGACACAAAGGGAGAGCTACATCCAAGGAAGCCCATTCCAAGAGACAAGCTCATCACAAGCCTCTGTGTCTACTTATGAAAGCAGTGACAACTTCCTTTCACCCTTGAAGACTTGGACTGCATCCATCCGGATGATCTAGAGTATATGGAGATAGTCCAACATATGGCTCTTCTCACTCATAGAGCCAAGAAGTTTTACAAGAAGACAGGGAGAAAAAATCTTAGTAATGTATTCAGTGAAAATTTTGGGCTCGACAAAAGAAAAGTGAAGTGTTACAACTGTAACCAAATGAGACAATTTGCTGGGGAGTGCAAGTCACCAAGGACAAAAGTTTCCAAGCACAACCCAAGCCAAAGTACAGTGAAAGAGCTCAACACACTAAGAAGGCCAAGTAGCAAGTTGTAGTAGTTGTTAAAGAAGGAGACTTTGATTGGAATTTCTAGGTTGAAGATGCATCTCCAAACCAAGCACTGATGGTTGATCATGAAGAACCGAAGGTATTGGAACATCTTTGTACCCCAAAATGCATTGCTAAAGTTAACAGATATAGGTCCAATAACTTAGAGATGAGATCTAACCTTGAGTCCTTAAACATCTAAAAAGCTTATTCAAAAGAGCTGAAATGATTATAAATTTAAAATAGAAGATTTAGATAAAACCATTTCAACTCCAAAGCATGAACATACAAACTACATGACTCAAAACAAAGATCTCATCATAAGTTAAATGAATGTTAGGCTGAGCTTGTGATCAGCAAAGCTAGGGTAGAGAAATGTGTTCTTGAAGAAGAGACCTTTAAGAAGATGATATCTTCATCCATGCATGAGAATGTGTGTTAACAGAACAAGCATGCACTGGGATTTACTGAGAAAGCTCCTCTTTACACTCTATTATCTGTAAGATCTCCAAGGTGTGGAACTTGTCAAGATGTCCTTCCCCTCATAGATCCCATTGAAGAAAAGGATGAAAAGTAGATAGTAAAGGATGGAGCTGAGATGAGTGAGGAAGATCATTCTAAGAAGGGTCACTATTCTCCTGAGGAGAGGAAAGAACTAGGGATGACAAAGTCTAAGAGGAAAAACTTGAACAGAGCAGCCAAGAAAAGATCAAAGAAGGCTCAAGAGCTCAAGGCTACATTCAATTCCAAGCAGAAACAAGTCTTTATCTCTTCAGGATTTGAAGTGGTAAAGGCTGAGGACTCAACCAAGAACTCTATTACTAGGAGTTCTAGTTCATGTCCAACTCATCCCTATGAAGAAATGGAGACTGATTAACTGTGTTCATAAGAATCTCTCATAGGGAAGCCAGTTAATTGCATCATGTGTGGTAGTACTTCTCTTCTTGCCATGGATTGCATCTACAATCATAAAAGTACTATCCACATGACCAAGAAGAAGACTTTTAAGAAGAAGATGAAGAAAGCGACGGAAGGAAAATCTCTTCCTTTCAGAAGCTCCATAGTGGAAATGAAGACAAGTGAAAACTTGCCTTCCAAAGAAAAATTAGTCTCGAAGAAAGGAATGCTTCTGAAGCACTGAAGCTTTCTGCAGTGTAAGCAAGATCTTCTGAAGGCTCAGTCTCAAAAACTTCCTAAGTTGTCACAACTTTTGAAGTGTTTAAGGTTAAGTCGAATCTTCCAAAGATGGTGTGGAATATAAAGGAAGACCAAGTGACTGAAAGTTCTTCATCAATAATAGTAAATGATCCTCAAAGTCTTACAATAGATCAATCACTGTTGTATTGTCTTCAGTCTATGTTGACAAGCCAAAGACCAATGAGGCTTGCGTTTCCAAATATAACTAACCTTCTCTATTTATGCTGGAACAGCTAAAGACTAAGAAAAATTTATGGATCATTGATAGTGGTTGTTCGAGGCACATGAAGGCAATGGCTCTTTGCATTAAAACTTTGAGAAAATTGATGGAGGGCCAGTTGTTTTGGAGGAGATATAGAAGGTTACATTACTAGAGTTCTTGGTTGAGTGTATCCTAATTTTGTGATCATAGACATAGCATGCTCTTCACTAAGCATAAGTGCATTGTTCTCAAGCCCGGGGTGGTCATTCCTCAAGAGCATATCCTACTCAGAACCCCCAGGAAAGGAACATGTACAAGATGGATTTACAGGAAACATCTCCTTTAGGAGGAGTTTCGTACATTCCATCAAAAGAAAATAGTGATGAGTCTTTCCTTTGGCATAAAAGAATACGCCATGTAAACTTTAAGAGCATGAATAAATTGACTAAAATGACTTGGTAACTAGAATACCAAAGAAAGAGTATACAAGTGATTATCACTGTGTTGCATGCCTGAAAAGGAAGCAACACAAGGTGTCTCACAAGCGAAAGGAAAATAACTTCATCACTACTCCCTTACACTTATTACATATGGATCTCTTTGGCCCCACTAGTGTAATGAGTCTAGGAACGACCTCATATTGTTTGGTGATCATAGATGATTTTATAAGATTCACTTGCGTCTTTTTCCTTAGAACCAAGGATGAGACTCGTGAGATCTTGAAGAACTTCATTCTGAAAATTGAAAATCAATGTGATCACAAGGTCAAGACCATAAGTTATGATCAAGGAACTGAATACAAAAACCAAATCCTTGACACATTTTATGATGAAAAGAGTATTACAAGACAATATAGTGCTCCCAGGACTCCTACATAAAATGGTGTTACTGAGAGTAGAAACATGACACTTATTGAAGCTGTCAGAATCATGTTGTCTAACTCTAAACTGTGCATCACCTTCTAGGCAGAGGCAATGAACACTACCTGCTATGTGCAAAATAGAGTTTTGATAGCTAATACTCATGGTAAGACTCCTTAGGAGTTGTGGCACAAAAAGAGACCTTTCATTGTTTTCCTTAGACCATTTGGATGTCCTTGCACCATCTTCCCAAGCTAAGGCTTATAGAGTATATAGTCTTAGAACTAGAGTACTTGAAGATTCAGCCAATTTGACCTTCAATGAGCACACTCCCAGTGTGAAAGGTTCTGGTCCTGATTGGTTGTTTGATCTCAATTTAGTTACCAACTCTTTTAACAAATTTTATGAAAATGTTTCATGATCTAGAGGTAACTTATCAACAGGAGATCCTCACCCAAGATTTGAGCTGAAAAGACCAAACAAGAACACTACTTCGGTTCTAATAGTAACTAACCTTGTAGATGGAGTTCCTATCAGTATAACCATGACAAATTCAGCTAATACATCTGAGGTGCCTATAAATTCTAGCTCATAGGCATAGAACTCAAATGAAGGAACTTCAAATGTAGAAGGAAATGGTGGTGGTGACAGTGATCAAGAATTTCTTGATGCTGATAACCACTCCATGTAAGACAACATCAATGATTTCACACATTCATTGGATTAAACTTCTCTTGATAAGTGTGCTGATGTGGTGGGTGAGACTTCATTGCCAGATCTAAACTTCACACATTTAGATCTATCCAATCAACTTGCTGTGATTCCTCAACTCAGGATCCATAAGTCACACCCCGCCATAAAGATCATTGGAGATATTAACATAGGCGTAAGAACAAGGGGACAAACCCATGATAAAATTTTTTGTCTATACTCTTGTTTCTAATCTCATATAGAGCCAAAGAAGGTTGATAAGGATTTGAAGGATGGAAGTTGGATTAAAGCAATGAAGGAGGAGTTGCTTCAATTCAAAAGATAGAAGGTTGGGAACCTGTGTCCTCTCCTTCCAAGGAAAACAACCATAGGTACTAAATGGGTGTTTAGGAACAAGAAAGATGATAGGGGACTTGTCATTAAGAATAAGGCCAGACTAGTTGTTCAAGGGTATACACAAGAAGAGGGAATAAACTACACATATGTTTTTGTAGACCTGGCTTTGTGGACCTAGATCATCTTGATCATGTCTGCAAGCTTGATAAAGCTCTTTATAGGCTGCAACAAGCTCCAAGGAAGTGGTATGAGACACTATCTCAGTATCTTTATTTGCATGGCTATAAGAGAGGTACTATAGATGGAACACTCTTCATCAAAGGAATAGGGAATCACTTGATGTTGGTTCAAGTTTATGTAGATGAAATTATCTTTGGGTCAACTAAACCAAAGCTCTATAAAGACTTTGAGAAGCTAATGACGAATAGATATGAAATGAGTGCCATGGGGGAACTCAATTTCTTTCTAGGAATTCAAATGAAGCAGGTTGACAATGGCATCTTCATAAGTCAGTCAAAGTATGTGTAAGGCCCCGTTCTCAGGATGCTTACAGTTGGACATTCATCACATGTAATATTTAAAAAACATTAAGATTCATTTGAATAATAAGAGCATTGCAACAGAATAATTTAACAAAAACCACTTCATGAATTAATAATCATTTTTGCCAAATAATACACCATTGTTAAAGTTACAAAAGAACATTTAGTTGCATTACAAGACAAAAATATCAATTTTACATAAGATGGATGCCAGTCTTTATTTGCCAAGTAGCTTCACCCACGTTCCGTCCCCAGCAACAAATTACCTGCCAACTGAAAATATATCAAAGTCAGTATTGCTGAGTGAGTTCTAGTTTTATAAATAAAATACCTTTCATTCATTTAAAACACTTTCTTTACTTCATACATGGACATTCATCGTACATACATCAACGTAATATCATTATTACATTTCATTACCGCACATATTCATTTGGTCATCATATTCGTTTCTCGTCGTTCATTTCGTTCATTTCACACATTTTGAACTTTTATTCATTATCTTTCACTATTATCTAGACCCAAACCATATGCTATACCCCAAACCATATGCTATACCCCAAACATTATGCTCGAAGCTAGTATTGGGCCGAATTCTATAAATGAACCCCTAACATTATGCACGAAGCTGACTCCAGTACCAGGGAAAGCGACAAGGTCCTGTTTCATACATATTGGTTAATCACTAAGACTGGCCCCTGTGTGCATCCTTATGGGTTAGATAAACCGCACACAATTGAGCTAACAACTTCTCAACAAGTTGTGATCCTCCATACATTTGCTTGCAAGACTTTTATTCATTTGTTATGTTCCACTTATCATTATCTTTAATCTTTTGCTTAATTTATGATAATTCTTTGCGTACATGATCATAACATACCATGTAAAGTCACATAATAATACGTAATATGGAACATGCATAATAGGCTTCAAACATGCATAACACCAACAAACATAACCACCAAAAACATCTCAGGTCTTAGCCTTTAAATTCTATTTCCAAAAATTTCAAAAAAATTTCTTAGGCATTAGGCGCATGGGCAATATGCAGCCGCAATAGCAGTATGTAGAGAAACGGGTACTATGCAGGCGCATGAATAGTTGGGCACATGGGAAAAACTTAGGCGCATGGGAAGGTTTGGGCTCATGGACACTACTTGGGTGCATGAACCATACTTAGGCACACGGACAGTGGGCGCATGGGGAAATTTGGGTGTATAGGCAAAGTGTTCGGCGTATGGGCCAATAGTTAGGCATATGGGCAGTTTCTAGGCGCATGGGATGTTTCTAGGTGCATGGGCAGACACTTTGGCGCATGGGCAAATCCTAGGCGCATGGGCAGAATCCTTGGCGCATGGGCAGTTGTCCTATTCGACGTGCACTATTTTCAGACCCGAATCATCATTCTAACATGTTCTTAACCCACTTATAACATACTAAGCACCTAAAAAAGCATATAAACATGAAACACAAACCAAAACATACCCAAACATTCACTTACCCGTGTATACTGAGGTATGACGAAGTGAAAGTTATAAAAAGATAGTTACATACATTTTCAGCCCCAAGACAAGTTTAAAACAGTAAAACCGGGGATCTAGAACTCACCTATTGCAGCCTTTGAGCAAAACTCCTTCAAACTCGAGAGCACAAGGAGTTCTAACACATAAACACACCAAAACACACAACCGAACACACACAGACACATAAGGCTCGGTCCGAAGGCTGAAAATCTAGCTAAAACCGAACAAAACACATGAAAACCCACCTTCAAGTTGTTTTTCCTCTTATTCTCTCTAAAAACCAATGAAACTTCTGTTTCTCCTTTCTTCTTCCTTCTTTCCAGTCGAAAATGGTTGTAGAAAAGGTGATGTATGGGCGACTACTCTCTTTTAAACATAAAATAATAAAGTGAGTCCTTTTGTACACTTTCGCCCCTCCACATGTGTTATTTAATCTTTCTTTCTTTACACTTTTCTTTTCTTTGCTTTTTACTAGATTTCTGGGTGTTACAAGTCCACCCCCTTATATATTTTTCATCCCCGAAACCTGTCACTCCTCAAACAGTTGTGGATAATGTCGTTTCATCTCTTTCTCAGTTTCCCACATATACTCGGATCCCTTCATGTACCTCCACTGCACTCACACCAGTGGAACCACTTTATTCCATAACCTCTTCTCTTTTCGATCAATGATTTCCACTAGTTGCTCTACGTAATTGAGTAATTCATCCACTTCAATGTCCTCCAGTGGTACAATCATATCTTTATCTGTTAGGCATTTTCTTAGATGAGATACATGGAATGTTGTATGGATCCCACTTAGCTCATCAGGCCGCTCCAACGTATATGCCACCTCTCCTACTCGAGCAATGATTCGGAAAGGCCCTATATACCTCGGGCTCAACTTACCCCGCTTCCTGAAACGAATTATACCCTTCCAAGGTGAAATCCTCAGCATAACTTTATCGCCCACCTCGAATTCAATCGGTCAATGTCTCTTATCAACATACAACTTTTGCCTATCTTTTGTGGCCTTCATAAAGGCCTTGATCTTTTCCAGCTTTTCCGTCATAGCCTCGATCACCTCCACGCTTCCCAACTCCTTCTGTCTAATGTCACCCCAACATACAGGCGTTCTACACTTGCTACCATATACAATCTCATATGGTGGCATGCTAATACTGACATGATAACTATTGTTATAAGAGAATTCAGCTAACGGTAAGTGTTCGTCCCAACTTCCTCCAAAGTCAATGACGCATGCTTGGAGTATATCTCAAGCATCTATATATTTCTCTCTGACTGACCATCAGTCTGAGGATGATAAGCCGTACTGATGTGTAACCGCATTCCCATCACGTCATGAAATCCCTTCCAAAGCTTGGATGTAAACCGATTGTCACGGTCAGACATGATAGACACTGGTACACCATGACGTATCACAATCTCTTTGATGAATAAATCCGCCAACCTCTCAGATGAATACATCTCATAGATCGGTAGAAAGTAAGCACTCTTCGTTAAACGGTCAACTATCACCCATATAGCATCGTACCCCTTTGTCGTACGTGGTAACTTCGTAATGAAGTCCATGGTGATATGCTCCTATTTTCACTCGGGTATATCCAAAGGTTGGGTCTTCCCGTATGGCTTCTAATATTCCGCCTTCACTTGCAAGCAAGTAAGGCACTTACTCACATGCTCCGCTACATCGTGCTTCATTTCCGGCCACCAATAATCCTTCTTCATATCCTGATACATCTTCATGGCACTGGAATGAATTGAGTACTGGTCTTATGAGCCTCATCCATAATCCTCCTTCTTAGATCCCCATAACAAGGTATCCACATCCGTCCAGTTCGGGTTTTAGCACCAAGGGTGTTCTCACTCAACTCTGCAACTAGACCCTTCATACGCTCGAAATTAATCCGATTTTCTTTCAACGCTTCATCCTGAAATTCTTTAACTTGTTTCATCACGTTAGCAGTCATAACCAACTGATAAGCCGCAACCCGAATTGGCTCGGGTCTTTCCTTTCGGCTTATGGCATCGCCCACGATATTAGCTTTGCCTGGATGGTAGTGGATTTCACAGTCATAACCCTTATAAGCTCCAACCATCTGCTTTGCCTCATGTTCAGGTCTTTTTGCTCGAAAAAGTACTTCAAGCTCATGTGGTCGGTGAATATAGTGCACTTCATCCCGTATAAATAGTGCCTCCAAATCTTTAACGCAAAGACCACGGACACCAACTCCAAATCATGAATGGGATAGTTAACCTCATGGATCTTCAACTATCGGAACACGTAAGCTATAACTTTCCCCCATTGCATCAGCACACAACCCAATCTTGAGTAAGAAGCATCCGAATATACCACAAAATTTTCGCTTCCTTCGGGTAACGTCAAGATAGGAGTTGAAGTCAATCTCGTCTCAACTCCTTAAAAGCATTCTCTTGTGCTTGACCCCATACGAACTTAACATCTTTATGAGTTAACTTAGTCAACAGAGAAGTTATCTTAGAGAAGTCTTGGATAAATCTTCTATAATACCCGATAAACCCAAGAAAGTACAGATCTCGAATGACGTCTTTGCAAATTTACATTGCATCACTGCTTTAACCTTTGCTGGGTCCACTATAATCCCTTCAGGATTAATAACATGACCCAAAAACTGAACCTCCTGCAACCAGAATGTGCATTTGGAGAACTTGACATACAGATTCTCCCTTCTAAGTGTCTCCAGTACCTCCTGAATATGACCGGCATGCTCCTCTTCACTCTTCGAGTCAATCAGGATATCATCAATAAACACAATCACTGATTTATCCAACATCAGCCAACACACCCGATTCATTAAATCCATAAAATCAGCTGGCGCGTTGGTTAAACCAAAGGACATCACGAGAAATTTTTATTGTTCATAACGCGTGCGAAAAGCTTTCTTAGGAATATCTTGCTCCTTCACCTTCAGTTGATGGTAGCCAGATCCAAGATCTATCCTCTAGAGCCAACTGGCACCTTGGAGCTGATCAAACAAGTCATGATTCCTCAGTAAAGGATACAGGGTCTTCACCGTCAGCTTGTTCAGCTCACGGTAGTCAATGCACATCCTTATACTACTGTCCTTCTTCTTTACAAATAAGACCGGAGTACCCCATGGAGATATACCCGGTCGAATGAATCCCTTATCTAATAGCTCTTGCAACTGAGCAATCAGTTCCATCATCTCAGATTGAGCTAGATGATATGGTGCCTTAGCAATAGGTTGAGCACAAGGTATTAGATCAATCTAGAATTCAATCTTGCGGTCAGGTGGCACACCAGATAGGTCTTCTGGGAACACGTCCGTGAAGTTGCACATAATTGGTGCATTGGACAATTGTGGTACCGACGCATCCACATCCTTCACGTAAGCCAGGTAGGCATTACATCCACGTTTCATACATTTCTCTGGCACCACCGTTGAAATCACATTTGGAACCGTAGTAACTCTATCACTGTAGATCGTCACTGAACTCCTGTCGGGCGCAGTCAATCGAATTATCTTCCTTCAACACACGATATTTGCCTCATAGGCTGCTAGCCAATCAATCCCTAAGACTACATCAAACTGCCTAGGGTCATCAGAAACAGTCTAGCAGGAAACTTATGACCATCTAATTCTATCGCACAATCCTCTAAAGCATCAGATATCCTAGTGGATTTACGGATAGCAGTTTCTTCGAAAAAGGGCTCATCAATCTTCTACTCCTAGCAGACAACTTATCATAAAATATAGAGGAGATAGCTTCCACTAGCACCAGAATCAAATAATATAGAAGTAGGAACATTATTAACTAGAAATATACCTGATATGACATCGGGGTCCATTCTGTCTTCCTAATGGGTCATAGTAAAGGCCCTTGCTCTGGCCTTCTACACTTCCTTCTCTTCTTCAGCCTCTTTTCCCGCCTTCGAGCTCTCAGCACTCGGCTTCTTGCACTCCCGACTCATATGACCTATTTCCTTATAGTTATAGCACCTCATCACCCTACAATCCTTTGCCTTATGCCATGCCTTCCCATACCTGAAACAGATGATCGAGCCCCACCTACATTCCCCCGCATGCTCCTTCCTACACTTATTGCACATCCTCATCCCTATAC
>BJCO01738001.1:0-14872 GCA_018326465.1 Flaveria floridana
AGATGTCAGCTGTTAGACATCTTCAGTAGTTTAGTCTACTTTCAGTAGTTTGTTGTAATAACAGTTAGATGTCACTGTCAAGTGACATCAGCTGACTTCATCTTTCCTATAAAAGGAAAGATGACCTAATTGTAAACGTGCCGAAGCGTGTGTTGAATGAAAATATACCTTTTGGCAGAAATTCTCTCTCTCTCTATAACCATACTATTTCATTGATACATCTTGTGTGTTCTTGCTATAATTTGTTCTAATTCGTACGCTATTCCGCTGCAAATCCAATCTAATTGATCAAACTAGATGCTTAGATCCTTTCACGATTCAACTCTTTGGCATAAAGGAGTATGTCATGTTAATTTTAAAACCATGAATAAGCTGGTTAAAAATAACTTGGTACATGGAGTGCCTAAAAAGGAGTTTTTCTATAAAGACAACTGTGTTGCTTGTCTTAAAGGAAAGCAACATAAGGCGACCCACAAATCCAAAGAAGTTAATTCCATCACCACTCCATTACACTTATTGCACATGGATCTATTTGGTCCCATAAGAATAATGAGCATTGGAAAGAAATCATATTATCTTGTGATAGTTGATGATTTTACAAGGTTCACATGGGTATTCTTTTTAAGAACTAAGGATGAAACCGTTGAAATGCTAAAATCTTTTATTCTTAAAATAGAAAATCAAATTAAGGACAAGTTAAAAACAATCAGAAGTGATCAAGGGATTGAGTTTAAGAATCAAGTTCTTGACTCAATCTGTAACTCAAAAGGGATTACCAGACAATACAATGCTTCTAGAACTCCTGAACAGAATGGTGTTGATGAGAGCAGGAACAAGACACTTGTTAAGGCGGCAAGAACTATGTTAGCTGATTTAAAGCTTCCTCTAACTTTTTGGGTAGAGGCAGTCAGCACTGCATGTTATGTGCAGAACAAGATTCTTGTTATTATTCCCCATGGAAAAATCCCTTATGAGCTATAGAACAAGTGGCCACCGTTTATTGGCTTTCTAAGGTCCTTTGGTTGCAGGTGTTATCTTTGTTGGATACTATTCAAGCTCTAAAGCTTATAAAGTATTTCAACATTAAGAATCAACAATTTGAGGAATCATTCAATATTTTTGTAAATGAGCACACTCCTTGTGTTAAGGGGAATGGCCCTGACCATATCTTTGACTTAAAATTGTTTCCCAACTATTCTAAACCATCTTATGAGAATGTTTCAACTAAAATAGGAACTCAAAATGACTTCTCTAATCAACTGTTTGAGTTATCCAGACATATTCCAATTTCTCCAAGAAGATATGGAGACTAAGCTCCCACTACTGTATGTCCAGAAAGTTTGAATATTATAGGAAATGGTGGAGCTTCAACAAGTTTTCAGTTAGTTGAGCCTCAAAACTCATCAGCTAACAACTGTAACTCTCAACACCAAGCTGATGAAGACACTAATCTGGAGGAAGAAGCAACTGCTAATACTTTTTAACAGCAAAACACCATTGTTGCTATCACTCATTAATTCAATCAGTCCTCATTAAATGAGTGTTAGACATCAGCTTGAATCAATGTTCAAAATCCTAAGCAAAACCTTTCAAA
Source organism: Flaveria floridana (assembly GCA_018326465.1). Classification (NCBI taxonomy): domain Eukaryota; kingdom Viridiplantae; phylum Streptophyta; class Magnoliopsida; order Asterales; family Asteraceae; genus Flaveria; species Flaveria floridana. Next base: position 1,595 of record BJCO01738001.1, read on the forward strand.
CTTAGATCTATCTTTGCAACTAGATGTGATTCCAAGACTCAGGATTTACAATATTCATCTAGCTAAGAACATTATTGGGGATGTCTCAGAAGGTGTGAGAACTAGAAGACATACTCATAATGTGAATGTCTGCTTGTACTCATGCTTTCTCTCCCAAGTGGAACCAAAGAAGGTGGAAGAAGCTCTCAAGGAAAACAGTTGGGTTGAAGCAATACAAGAGGAGTTGCTTCAATTCCAGAGGCAAAAAATATGGAACTTATGTCCATTGCCATCTGGTCAAGTCCCTATTCGCACCTAGTGGGTGTTCAATAATAAAAGAGATGATAGATGTTTTATCACCAAGAACAAGGCTAGACTTGTAGTTCAATGATACACATAAGAGGAAGGGATAGATTACACAGATGCCTTTGCACCTGTTCCAAGACTTGAGGCCATGAGAATCTTCCTTGCTTTTACAACATCCAAGAACTTCACAGTCCATCAACTTGATGTGAATTATGCATTTCTGTATGGGGATGTTGACAGAGAAGTCTGTGTGTCAGCCACCCATATTTGAAGACCCACATCACCACAACTATGTGTGCAAATTGGACAAAGCTCTTTATGGATTACACCAAGCACCTAGGCTATGGTATGAAATATTGTCTCATTTTCTTATAAAGAATGGCTACACCAGAGGCACCATAGACAAGACATTGTTCATAATGAAGTCTGGGAAGAACATGTTCCTTGTAAAAGTTTTTGTTGATGACATCATATTTGATTCATCTAATAACCAAATGTGCAAAGAATTTGAAATCATCATGAAGAAGAAATTTGAAATGACTTCAAGGGGAAAGATGGATTTCTTCCTAGGAATTCAAGTGAAACAGATGGAAGAAGGGTTCTTCATCAATCAATCTAAGTATGCCAAGGACATCTTAGAAAGATTTGACATGAAAGATTGTAAGCAAGCCAAGACACCTATATAAAGAAATCACAATCTTTGTCCTGATTCTGAGGGGGAGGACACTGATTATCATCATTAAAGGGAAATTCTGGGCCAATGGTCAAAATGATATTCTTAACGATAAACTGCACTAGTTACTCAAACCATATGGCCTAATTCTAGGCCAATGGTCAAAATGACATTCTTAACAGTCAAAGGGTTATCAAATCAAGAGTATACGGATATGAGATTACTATCAGTGAAACCACCATTAGAGAGAATCTGGAGCTTTATGATGAAGGCACCCCCATGGACTTCCCTAAACAATACATGGAAAACACATATACCCAAATAGGATATGGAGGAGACATCTGCAAGTCCACAGTCTACATGTTTAACTTCTCCTACAACTGGAAGTTCTTGCTGCCTGTCATCCTGCACAGCTTGTCCAACAAGTTAGGGGGTTGGGACCAAATCCCTTATGATCTAGGCTGCCTAGTCCACGGGTTGGTATAAGGCCTCAGATTTAACTAACTACTCTACGTTTGTGCTGAATAACTTACAAGGCAATCTCACTAGGAACACATTTCACATGTACAGGAGTTGATGCTGAGAAAGGATGAAGAAAGAAGGTTCCACCATTAAAGGAAGCTCATTCCTTCAAATGATTCAAGGCACTACTTTAGATTCCATAGGTAGATGAGAATATGACTGCAATTCCTATCAACTAACTCTCTTTAGAGGGCCACAACAAAGAGTACATGTCATTCATAGCAATAGACTGGACCTCCTTTCTACCAAGGACTTGTACAAACTTCTCAACACCAGTTCCAGAAAGAATAAGGAAACTGACAAATACCTCCTTTTCTTAGTGTTAAAAGTTTTGAGAAGAAGAAGAGAGTGAAGTTTTGGTAGCATCAGCCTAGTGAGAGTTTGTTGGATCAGATGAGGTTGGTGCAACCAAAACTACACTCAGAAGATTTTGAGTACAACTGAAGGAAGTCTTCTGAAGCAAAAGCAACTCTTCCAAAGACAAATTGAAGATCTACCTAAGACTAAAGTATGAAGAGCATCCGAAGGAAAACTAAGTCTTTCGAGACTAAGTAGTTTTCCTTTCGAAGTGTTCACATTAGAAGATCCAAGGCAAAGACTTCCTAACAATGAAGTCCTGAAGACTTGTAGAAGATTTAGAAGAAGTTGATTCTTTTGAAGTAAAATTGGCCTTAGAAGAACTTATTCTTACAAGATAATTTACCTTCGAAAGAATCAACTATGGACCAGTGGACATAAGTATGGTATGACTGACACATGCTGTCAAGTCTAATATACTGCATGGTGTTTTCCCACGCCTATGTAGTTGACCATACTTTATTCTACTATTCAACTTTTATTAGTTAGTACAGTTACCAACTTTAGTAGTTAACAAAAGGCAAGTCATAGCAATGTAGTATTTCTTTAGATGTAAGTTCCAGCTGATTTTCTAGGTATAACCGGCTGTACATAGTAGTATATATGGTTTCTCAATGTAACTCATTATGCATGCTTTGTAAGAGTCTTGTAATGTAAGGCCCCGTTCCCGGGATGCTTACAGTTGGACATTCATCGTACATAATATTTAAAACTCATTAAGATTCACTAGAATGATAAAAAACATCGCAACAGAATAATTAAACAAAAACCACTTCATGCATTAATAATCACTTTTGCCAAGTAATACATCGTTGTTAAAGTTACAAAATGATGCTTAGTTGCATTACAAGACAAAAATATTATTTCTGCATAAGATGGATGCCAGTCTCTTATTTGCCAAGTAGCTACACCCTCATGCCATCCCCAGCAACAAGTTACCAGCCAACTGAAAATGCATAAAAGTCAGCTTGCAAAGAGAGTTCTAGTTTTTATAAATAAAATACTTTGCATTTACTTAAAACAATTTCTTTACTTTTGTACATGGTCATTCATCGTACATACATCAAGGTATTGATTTATTATCTTCCATTATTATACGTATTCTTTGTTTCACACTTTTTCATTATCTTTCACTTCTATCCAGATCCTATCATAAGCTATACCCCATCGTTAGGCACAAAGCCACCTCAGTCTTGGGGTTAAGTGATAAGGATCCCATTTCACGCGTACGGATCAGTCACCCAGAGTGACTCCCCCTGTGTGTGAACCCTTATGGGTTAGCCAAGATCAGATGCTATATAACACACAGGTGAGCTAACAACTCTCAATGAGTTGTGAACCTTTTTAAACTTTGCTTGCAAGTCTTTTGTTCATTTGTTATGTTCCACTTTTCATTATCTTCAATCATTCACTTCATTTACGATAATACTTTACGTATACTAGCTTTAACACATCACGCAAAGTCACGTAATAATACATAATATGGAACATAACTATCTGACCTCAAACATGCATAATATCAACAAAACATAATCACTAAACATTCCAGGTCTTAGCATTAAAATTTATATTTCCCTAAAATTTCAAAAAAATTTCTAAAGCATTAGGCGCATGAGCACTATATTGGGTGCATGGGAACTATGCAGGCGCATGGGTGCTTAGGCGCATGGAAATACTTAGGTGCATGGGAAGTTTTGGGCGCATGAACACTATGCAGACGCATGAGCACTATGCAAGCACATGGGCACTATGTTGGCGCAAGAGCCACACTTAGGCACATGAGCAAAGTGTTGGGCGCATGGGGAACTTAAGCGTATGGACACTTCTTGGGCGCCTGGTCCATACTTAGGCGCATGGGAAGTGGGCGCATGGGCACTTAGGCGCATGAGCCACACTTGGGCGCATGGGCACTATGCCAGCTCAATCTTACTTTAAGAAAGTTCCTGAATCAATACTTAAACATATTCTTGACCCATTCCAAAATACTAAACACCTAAACAATCATATAAACATGAAACTCAAACAAACATACTCCAAACATACACCCACCTGTAGAAACTAGCGGTATAACATACGGTTCACATGCTGAGAGTTTTTAAAAAGTTAGTTACATACATTTTTAGCCCCATAACAAGTTTAAAACATGTAAAACCGGGGATCTAGAACTCACCTCTTGCTGCTTCTGAGCACAACTCCTTCAAATTCGAGAGCACAAGGAGTTCTAACACCTAAACATGCCAAAAGCCCACAACCAAATGCACATACACACATAAGGCTCGGTCATAAGGCTGAATATTCGATTGAAACTTAGCAAAACACAAGAAAAACTTACCTTTAAGCCAATTCTCCTTCTTCTTCTCTCTAAAACCGATGGAACTCTCTTCTTCTCTCTCTCAATAGGTCGTAGCAGTTGATGGAATAGAATAATGGGTGCTCATGCCCACTTTTAAACATAATAACACTAAGGTTTGCCTCTTGTACAACTTTAACCCCTTAATTTGGGTTATTTCTTTTTTCTTTCTTTTTTCTTTCTTTTTATTCTTATTTTATTTTCTTTTATAAATTTCATGGTGTTACATGTAAACACTGAGTTAAGAAGTAATATATACAAGTATCTTGAGAACCATTTCTTGGGTTCATTAACTTAGTATATTATCATTAATTTAGTTTGAGATTTTGCATCATCACACGAGTGAGACTTACTGTGTTTGTGAGAAAATATTATGTTGAGAGACCAGCACCGATCCTACAAAATCTCAACTAAAAAATAGTTGGCTGACTTATTTACAAAAGCCTTTTTACCAGGTCGTTTTGAGTATTTGGTCGAGTCGATTGGACTCATTAACCATGTTTGAAAACTGGATTTTGATCGTGTCATGAGCCTTTTTACAAAGACGTTTTCATCACTTGATTGAATTTATTTTAGTTGTCTTAATCATAAAAATGAAAAGCACCCTCCACTAGCTGAAAAACAAAAATAAAAAAGAAACTGTCAAAGTTGACTACCTGATTGTATATACTGTGTGTGCGTGCTCAAAAGAAAAAACAAACAAACAAACAAACAAACCTAGTATATCCCACTCAAGAGCAGGGTCTGGGAGGGGTAGGTGGTGGCAAGTCTTTCCTCTATCCAGATAGGTAGAGAGACCGCTTCCAAGGAGACCCCTGGCTCGCTACAAAAGCTATAACGCTAGCGAATCAACAGTGCTCAAAAGAAAAAGAACAAAAAAATACAAAAATAGAAAATAGCAAAAAGAAAAGAGAAAAATATATAATAAAAATCTACAAAAATTGAGTTTATTTGTTCGTTTATTATTTTAGGAATGAATCTACCTTTGCAATATGTGAGAAAGTATAGATACATTGGTTTTGATCGGTTGCATACTCCGCTCACTAATAAAGACTGACATGATCAGATATGATGTACAGGTAAGCTCTTGCAATTATACCGAAAAAGTAAATTCTTGTGATACAACTAAATCAATCATGCTTTCGTGTTTGTCCATCTTAGTACAAATGAGTGGTATTGACTTATCTAATTTATTGATTGTAAAGTTACAAACTCACACCTGGTGGTGATATGAATAACCATGAGGTCTGTTTAAAGAATCTGCTCACTTCTCAGTTATGAGTCCTCATAGACCTGAAGTGATGAGGTATCCTTAGTTGCAAGTCATTACAGGCCTGGGTATTCTCACCTGATGTAAAATGCCAATATGCGCAATCCATTCAAAATGTCCAAAATGGATGACCCATGATTCTTTATGGATCATAATTATCCATTTCTTTATGAAACGGATTCGGACATTACCTAATGGTTCGCTCATGGTGGTTTTCTCAGAGATTATCAAGCAGTTTACCCATGGTGATTCTCTTATTGACCTAAACATGAGATCCGATTATACGTATATGTTAGGTTAATAAGATGAGAAAAAGTGCTTTCTTGCATACCTTGACGAGGGTCGAGCTCTCTAAGTCTAAGTGTGGGTTACATAATTTTATATCTAATCTGTTGGATTCTTTATGCCCAAGACACATAAAACATTGATGTGGTTAGTACGTTATGATCCAAGTCGGGTCATACCCAATAACAAGTTTAGAAAAACCAATAAATATTTAATTGATGATATGATCTTGCAATTGAATAATTACACCAATTTAGAAAATGATTTTTCTAAATAAGATGCATATGAGATAGAACAACTTATAGGGATATTTTGTTCAAGGGTATTACTTGTAATGTTATTTAAATTAGTTAAGTAACATCAAGTAAAAAAAGTGTGTATGAGTTATAAAAATTAAAAGGTTAATTTTATAACATAACAAATGACTAGTCAAATTAATTGTTCAAGAAAATTTGGGGGGGAACCCTCTTTTGGACTCCATTCGGCCACCCCCTTCAAAAAGGATGGGGTTTCTTTTTCTTGGTACTAGTCATTTCTTGTAAACTCACACTAAAGCTTCTTGTCTCTCATACATGCAAAGGACCACCAAGAACACATTTTCTCTCTACTTTCTTGAGGAAAATCAGGGCTGAAAATTCAGATTTTGCAGCCATCTTGTTCGGTTTTGGTACCCAAAATCCTAGCAAAAAGGGTGCTTGCTTGATGCTTGAGGGTATTGATGCTTGAGGACACCTATCCTTGGTGTTTTGGTCGCTCAAGAACAGCTTCATCTTCATGAAATCTCATGTCTTTGACAGCTCTACAAAGGTTGTATCTTTTGTGTGTTTTGGTTGTTTTATTCTTCTTGATAGCTAGTTCATACACATATAAATGATCCTATGTTATTGTGTTTGTTGAGATTAAGTTATGTGCTTTAATTTTCAGATTATAAAACATGATATTAAGGTCTTATTCCAATACATTTTCAAGTTTAAATGGTTAAACTACTTTGATAATGTCTCTAACAAACCCAACATTGGCATCTAGAGCCGGTTATGTGGATGACTAGCTTATTTTGTCCTTATGAAATTGGTTTTATAGGACTTTAACAACCTTTTAGGGGCTGTTTTATGATGATATTACAAAACCCCATCTTTCAAAGTTATATCATCCATGCTTATGATTAAACCTTAAAAGATATATATGAAATGGTTGATTGTGTTGTTTGGACAAAAAGCCCTAAATTCTTGGTTTATGTTGGCTGAAAATTTAGGGTTAATGTAACACCCGGTTATTCTTAACAAAAAGAATAAAGTAAAGAAAAAAAAGAAAGAAAAGATATTTTACCCAAGTTGAGGGGTAAAAAGTGTCAAAAGGACAAAAAGAATAAAAAGTAGGTGCATAAAGGAGATATGGCAGCCTATAATCTCCTGCATACTTCATTTCATTCGATTTTAGAGAGAGAAAGAGCAGCAGGTTCTCGGTTTTAAAGGAAGAACAAGAAGAATTCGAATTCAAGGTAAGAATTCATGCTTTTATGGTGTTCTTGACTGGTCGGATCCTCGGGTCTATGCTTATGTGTGTTGCATGTGTTCGAATGTGTGTTTTAGTGGGTTTCTAGACGGTTGAACTCAATTGCAAACGAGTTTGGGAGAAGCCATATTCAAGAGCTACAAAGGTGAGTTCTATGACCCCTACTTTACACATTTTTGAATGATTTTGGGGCTGGAACACATCTGAAAACTGTTTTCGGGTATTTGGGTGTTTAACCCGTGTATGTATGTATGTGTAAGTGTATGATTCGTTTGGGGCTGTTATGGACATAAGGTTTCTAGGGAAAATATGAAATTTAGTATGATGTTTATGATGTTTGAGTTTATTCTAAGTGTGTAGAATGGTAGATCTATGCTAAGGATGGGTTAAGATGATGATTGAGATCTGAAAATGGCACAGGTTAAGTTGCAGGTCTATTTGCTCAGCCACATTAACTAATGCGGATGGCTAAGGAAATGCGGCTAAGGCATTTTACTCAGCCGTATTAACTAATGCGGATAGCTAAAATAAATGCGGCTAAGGCATTTACTCAGCCGCATTTACTAATGCGGACAAATAATGAAATGCGGCTAAGGCATTTACTCAGCCGTATTTACTAATGCGGACAGATAATGAAGTGCGTCTAAGGCATTTACTCAGCCGCATTAACTAATACGGACAGTCAAAGAAATGCGGATGACATTTGCTCACCCGCATTAACAAATGCGGACAGAGAAAGGAAATGCGAATAAACACTTAGAATATATTCAGACTTTTAAGAAAATGAGTGATGTAGGCTTTGACCTAGGAGATTTCTGGAGGTTATGAAAGTTGACTTTTGGGGTCATAGATGGTATGATGGGCAGGTAATGATATGTGCTTGATGTTTATGCATAATGATGATGATGATGATGATGCATGGTTATACATGATGTATGTTATGTATGTATGATGCCTTGCATGATGATGTGTGAATGATATGTGTATGTTCCTTATGATAATGTATGTTTACCTTTCCCATGACTTTACCTGTTATGATAATGAATGAATGAAGTATTATGTAACGTAAAGCGAAAGATAATGAAAGAGGAATATAACGAATGAATGCATGCATTAATGAACAAATGAACGTAAGAAAGGCTTGCAAGCAAATGTATGGAGGTGCACACCCATTGAAGGTGTTAGCTTAACGGTGTGCGGGTTAGCTACCCCGAAGGATGCACAGGGGTCCAGTCTTTGTGACTGACTATATGTGTAGGATCCTTGCCGCTTACCCTAGGTGACTGGATCAGCTTCGTGCACAATGTTCGTGGTTGATTACCACAGGTCCAGCATCAACTTCGTGCATAATGTTCGGGGTATAGCGCATGGCATTGATCCAGAATGAAAAAGGAAAGATAAGTGGTGCATGTACTTGCCGCAGGTGACTGGATCAGCTTCGTGCACAATGTTCGTGGTTAATTACCACAGGTCCAGCATCAGATTCGTGCACAATGTTCGGGGTATTGTACATGTCACCAAATGTAATAAACATATGAAAGAATGTGAATGTTAATGATGAACGATACACGAACGAAAGCTAATGAACGAATGATGAAGATAATAATGATATTATCTATGTGTACGTATGTTGTGTGACCGTATGTATGTGAAGAAAAGTATGTTTTATTACAAAACTAGAACTCACTCAGCAACGCTGACTTTTTATGTGTTTCCAGTTGGCAGGTAGTGTTGTTGAGGATGGCACGAGGCGGCTACTCAGCTCTTTTGGGATGGCATTCCTTTGTTAATATTCTTGCAATGTATTATGTTGCAAGCATTATTAAAACAAAATGGTGTTTGTAGAGGATTCGGATAAACGGGATTACTTATGGAATCCTCTTACTACTAAAGGTCACTGTTTATGACTATTTTGTAATCGATTAATGATGTATTGCTTCGCAAAAGCTTTTAAGATAAAATTATATGTCTCTTTTGAATGCTTCCGCTAAAACATTTACAAAAGATGAACGAAATTATATGTTCAAAGAGCAATGAGGATCCAACTGTAAGCGTCCCGGGAAAGGGAGGCCTTACAGTTAAATGGGGGTTTTATTTTGTTCTTGAAATGTTGTATTTGGATACGTATTTTGGTGCATAACATAGCCTAGACCAGTTTAGTTTTGGATTTGGTTGTGTTTGGATGATTTGGTCATGTTTGGTTTTATTCATTAAAAGGGTTGTAATAATTTCTTTTGTGTTTGTATCCTTTTGGTTTGTAATTTATTTATTCATTTTTTGTATAATAAATAGATTAGATGTATTTATTTTACTAGAAAAAATGTATTTGGATATATTTTGTAAAAGAATATACACAAGATGGTGAACCAAAGGAAGGTGCAAAGCAAGGACACAAAAGGCATGGACACTTGAAGCATTCGGATGCGGGTTCAAGGGGATTTCATGGAAACTTTGAAGTGTCAATTTTAAACCCTTAGAAATGACCTTATGACAACACTTGTGATGGCAAACAAGTGTGGTCAACTTAGTGGCTATGGTTATGCACTTGTGATTGTTTGGTTGGGCTTGTTTGATTTGTTTAATTTTAGTTGATTGTTTGATATTTGGATATGTATAACAAACTAATTAACAAACAAAACAAGCTGAAAATTTATGGTTCCTAATCATTAAGTGATTAATAAAAGGTTATTAAAAGGATTAATTATTTTAATAAAAGGGTTTTACAAAAAATTAGAACCATAGGGTACCATGTGTTTGAAAGCATGCAAATACAAGGTACATAGAGTTTTCAAAACTAGAATTAATGAACTTAAATCCCTTTGGAAACAAGTTTAACACCATCCTTTTACATGAAACTTGAATCACTTGAGAACTATTTGTGAGATAAAGGTCACCTAACCACTTTTAGGGAACTCGTGTGATTGAAGTGGGCTTAACGTATTTGTGGGATAAAGGTCACCTAACCACTTGTATGTATAAACTCACACGTGCGTATAAGTAGGAGGACTTAAATTGGAAACCATGTGCACAGGGTCACCGAAGCATGGCGTACAATGGTGTTGATGGGATTATACATGCCAACTAAACATAAGATGTTTAACCGATCCCATAAGGTTAGAAATTGCAAAAGGTTGTAAATTGTCAAGTCTTGACTACCTTGTTAAATTTAAATAATGGGTATTGATGATTAAAATGTAATTTTTTCAGAAATACTAATATGAACTTTGTAAATTTTGTAGAAATGGCCGCAAACAATAACGTTACCACCCCGACTGTCCATACCCTATCGCTGAGAACCATCTTAGAGAGGGATCGTCTTAACAACAATAATTTTATGGACTGGTTTCAAAACTTGAGAATCGTTCTGAAGCAAGATAAAAAGGCCTATGTCCTTGACGATCCCATTCCTGACCAACCCGACCCCGAGGATGTTGAGTCCTATAACGATTGGCTTCAGTACACTGAGGATTCCATGCAAGTTTCTTGCCTCATGTTGGGAACTATGATCCCTGAACTCCAAAAGGATTTGGAGCATCATGGGGCATATGACATGATTACCCAGTTGAAGGAAATGTTCCTTCAACAAGCTAGTGTAGAGCGCCTCGAAACGGTTCGAGCGCTTCACGCGTGTCATATGGAAGAAACCCAACCAGTATCATCTTATGTACTCAAGATGAAAAGCCACATTGATCGCCTCAAGAGGCTTAACTGTCCCATCTCTAAGGAGTTAGCCACGGATTTGATCTTTAATGGGCTAACTAAAAAGTTTGAGACGTTCATAATGGATTACAATATGAACGGATGGGACAAGAGTATTGGTCAGCTTCACGCAATGCTCAAAACAGCTGAGGCGGAGATGGGTAGAAAGGTTCTACCTATTCTCTTGATCAATGAGGGAGGCTATAAGAAAAGGCCATTCCCCGATCCCAAGGCAAATGTTGCCAAAAGAAAGGGGTACGTCAAAGGGAAGGGGAAAGGTAAGGCTAAAGCAGAACCACCAAAGCCTAAGCTTAAAAAGCCTTAGGTAACGGAGAACGATCCATACTTTTAGTGTGGTGAGATAGGATATTGGAAAAGAAATTGTCCAACCTATCTCAAACAGTTAAGGAACAAGAGGGATGTTGGGCAAACCTCAGGTACAACTTTCATGATTCATATTGGTTTAAATGTTATTTCTTCAAACACATGGGTATTGGATACCGGATGTGGAACTCACATTTGCAATTTGTTGCAGGGGTTCAAAAGAAATAAGCACTTCAGGAAGGGAGAGACGAGTCTCTGCATGGGCAACTGAGAAAAAGTTGATGTCGAAGCACAAGGAGACTATATTTTGAAACTTTTAAATGGTTTGGAAGTTGTTCTTAAAAATATTTTGTATGCTCCTAGCTTGACTAGGAACATAATTTCTGTTTCCCCTTTAAAACAATATGGTTATGATTTAAAGTTTGTAAACAATGGTATTTGTCACACCCCGGGCCCAGTTAGGGTGGGACGTCACAGACTAGCAACAATATATGGCAGCAGAAACAAACCAATACAAGAGCTCAAAGGAGAGAACATCGCATGGCATTTATAGTTTTCAAAAGATACTGGGGCTAGAAACAGATCTGGCCCCCAAATGAGTTATACAACCAACATAGAGACAAATTGTATAGTTTAACAGAAATTTCCAATTGTTCAAATTGTTTCTTAAGTGAAATAAGCCAATGCCATGGTCACGGGGATAAGTCTAGGTCTTCAACAATAGCTAGGGTCTCTTCATGGTTTACCTGAAACATGCTCAAAAATAAATTATGTCAATTAAAAAGTTGGTGAATTCAAGTGCTTAAAGTCTAAAAACAAATGTACTTAACAAAATCCTCATTTGATAAAAAAGTTGAAAATCATAGTTTCAATATTGTGGGAGTATCATAATCAACCCTTCACTCAGTCCCGATTAGCCTCTTCTAAAGTTATGTTTTACAGGTTATTCCCGAAGGAAGAACTGAGCCCCAAACCAGTGCACCATACCTGCCCGAATGGTTCACCATAGTTTCTTAACAAAACCTGTCACATACCACAAGCGACCCCTCAGGATCTCAGTGGAGTACCACCCTGTAGCGGGAGCCACTATGTGTGGGGGTTTCCCTAAATAGATCTATCCACATAAAACAAGCGGTTCACGAAAGAATTAATGATCATGATATAAGTATCAGTAGGTATCCATAAATCCCACATACAATCACCAAGTAAAGCACAATTATAGTTCATAAATAACAGAGCATGTTTCATACCAAAGCAGTAGTAAAAAGGGATCACTAGAACTCACCTCGGATATTTAAGCAATATGATACTTCGTGTGCCGGGAATGCCTCATGTCTAGCACCCTAACATCAATATTAAGTGGTAAGCTACTGCTCTAAACTCAATCAAGGTGTATATAAAGTGTGCCAAAGAGTTAGTTGTCGGTTTCGGCTTTGATTCGATTAGGGTTTGTATAAAAAGTTTCCTTTTACGGAAAGTCATGGTTTCTTATGTAATTTAGGATGTTACACCATTAGATTAATGATCTAGGATAAATAATGTTGCACAAGATATTACTAACCTCATATGAGTCGGTTATGAAATTTGGTAAAATTTACAATTTAGTCCCTCAAGTTTCAAAATTGACAGTTTCTAACCTCAAGTTTGGTTTCTTGTACTAGATAACTTTTATAGCCAAAAATCAGGTTCTTGAAGTTAAATTAACTTATTATTAAGTAAGTGTACACAAATTTTCAGATTATAGGTTCGGTTTAATACCTATGTGTTTAACGTTCCCGGTTATGGTAAAACCGAAGAGTTTTAACGGTTAATCAAGGGTTTTCATAATTTGTGTTTTAGACAAGTAGGTATCACTTTAAGACATTTTTATAAGTTTCTATCCCTTTTAATCACAAAAATTTGCCTCTAATAGTTGAAAGACTCGTTTTTACGTTTAACCCGTTAAAACACGTTTTTACCCGAACTTGACCATTTAAAAGCTCGTTTGACCAACATTTCAAA
>BJCO01738009.1:0-10635 GCA_018326465.1 Flaveria floridana
CATGTTACGATTTGGTAACCAGAGAAACATGTTTTTGTGTTGATTGTTTTTTGATTGTCAAAGATTTCCATACATATCATATGATTCTCTTTAAATACATCAAACAAAGCCAATTGAAAAATACAAAGACAAAAGCTTCAATCATGGAAGCACAAAACATGTAAACACAAAACATGGAAAAGCTTCAACACAAAACATGGAAAAGGAAGGCAATGATTGTAGGAGAAAATTAATATTCTTAATATTACACAATCTACAAATCCAAAATATTCCAAATGATTAAATATACATTACGCATTAATATTCGTTACCGTAATTTACAGATGGGACATTCAAATGCCAACGATTGTAAGTGGGTCGATCTCAATATTATCGGACGCAGGTCTAGGAATGGCCATGTTCAGTCTAGGTACGTAATAATAATTTAAACATTGCATTAATAACTTGTATTATAAAATGATTCGTGATAATCAATATTAATTATTGTTGGTGCATATATATATATTCAATGTATGTGCACAGGGTTATTCATGGCATTACAGCCAAAAATAATAGCATGTGGGCAACGTGTGGCGACATTTTCGATGGCAGTAAGGTTCTTAACAGGTCCTGCTGTCATGGCTGCTACCTCTATCGCCATCGGACTCAGGGGTGTTCTCCTTCATGTTGCTATTGTTCAGGTATTAAATATTCTTTCATAAAATATTATCAGATTGAATTTTAGTAATCTAAACTATTTTTATTACCTATTGACTAATAATAATAATTCATACTAGCATTTTGATCAATGACACTTTTAATTTTTCACTTTTCTTATCATTATCAATCTCAGTAGCATAATCTTCATATATTTACACTCGGCATCCACTTGATTCCACTTGTATAATTTTGAATTTCGTTCACAATTATCAATGAGTGATTAAATATATGTTGGAAATCACATGTAAATATATAAAAATATATGTGTGATTAAAATTGTCCTTCACAATAAAAGTTAAAGTTGAAACTGTCAACTCAAACTATTAGTATGATTGTTATGTTTTAATACAGAGTTTGAATTATTAAAATTTAATTTTTTTTAATTTCTAAAAATTGACATTAGCGAGGTTTTTGGACAATACAATTTTGTAGTCACAAAACTATCGTTAAAAGTACTAGAACCCTCATTAAGTGTATTAATTTTAACCTGTAGGCGGCTCTGCCTCAAGGAATCGTACCGTTTGTGTTTGCAAAGGAGTACAACGTCCATGCAGATATTCTGAGTACAGCGTAAGGAGAACAAAATACCGATTTCATACGATGTCGTATTATACACGACGAAATACTGATATTTGTGTGAATTTGAATATACTGCAGGGTTATTTTCGGGATGTTGATAGCTTTGCCGATAACAATACTTTACTATGTGCTGCTTGGAGTGTAAGATGGTTAAAAGTCAACGGTTGGTTCAGAATACAAGGTTAGATCGGTCAACAATGTGCGAGAATCACATGCAGCGTTACCCACGGGATTAATTATAGTTTCTTTTTTTTATTTTTAGATTAACTTTCTTTTTCCTCTTGTTATTTATTTTATTATGAAGGAAACTATAGACGTAGATGTCGTATAAATTAAAGCAAGCAGTGGAAATGGTAGAATTATTAAGGGAAATTTTTATTCTTGTTAACTTCTTAGCATGTTTGAAATGTATAACACGTTCACACATCCATCTCAAACTTAAACTCGACCTCGATGGTGGTATTCGGTTAATAAAGTATATATAATACTTTTATTAAGCTATTGAGCTCTTGAATATTCATCAACGTACGTAGTTAATATATGATTCTTGTGTCAAATCATATATGCATGGGATTAACTTAAAATGGTCGAGTCAAATTAAAGTTATGTCTATAATTCTAACTACATAATCCTAACTTTGAAAGTATTAAGAGTACGTGATTTATATATTGATACATAATAATTCACCTCTCAAAATATTAAGGTGTAATTAAATTACAAAATGATAAGATCGACGATGATAATAATATGTCAATAACTATTCTAGTATTTAAACTGTAGGTAAAACAAAATTAATTAACAAACTTACTATGTATATGATAAAGATCGTAAACACAACTTACCCTAACTAGCTAAATTCATATTGTAATAGTATGATTTTAACAAGAAACAAACTTTATTATAAAAGTATTAGTCAAGTGATAATTACTATTTCTAATAACCAACAACAATAATGAATCTTAATTTACAAGCGTGAAAATACGAGTCCTTAAAGCAGTTTGAAAACTTAATATATATTTATATATAAAAATATTTTATTTTTCTGTAATAATTTTTAAAATATAATGATTTAAAAAAGATAACAGATACATGTATAACAACATCCATATTTAATAAAATACATTCTATAGCAAACCTATTAACAGTGTCTAAAAATTAATACACCAAAAGGCTGTTTGTTTAATTAGAGCTTGTGTAGTTTTGTAGTCTAAATAAGGAAATTAAGCTTTTTAATGATGCTCTTTTATCAGACTGAGAGATCAAATATATTAGCTAGTATCTTTTGAGTTTTGAACATTCAAATATGTATTGTACTATACGACTACAAAAATGAATTTCATTATGAATTAAGAATATTTTGTAATACAAATTCATATTAAAAACTTGTTAGAAAATCATAAATTTGAAAAAAAAAACGTTATAAAAACTCTCAAGTTAAAAATGTAAAAATAGTCAAAATAATAATACAAATGTCTGAACAAATTCATGCGCCTTTGTTATTTATAATTTTTAGCAAGTTTCTGGGGATATGCACAAACCAAACTATATTGACACGCTTGAGTGAATTCTAATATATATTTCTTTCTTTTTCTATATGTATAAATTTGATATAGGACTTTACATACTTTAATTATTTATTTTATGCTTTAAATAGATTGCCTACTTAAAAAACAACTTACATATCAACATAAAAATCAACCTAACTACGTAAATTTATAAATATTATAGATAAGAACTGCCTTAGATCTCATATATTCTAATAAATTCATCTCATTTGATACTAATTTAGTTTTTATTATATATGCAATTAACTACAATATCCTTGGAAGCACTTTCTTTTTTAATTAATACACCTCTTAGTTAATTAAATCTTCGATTGTAGATCCCAATTTAGTTTTCTTTTGTTGAGATCTTCAATCTCATGTTATATCACATGAAAGTCAAAACGTGACAAATTTAACTTAAAAATACAAACATGATTTTCTTTCCCTCCCTTGGAATAATCGATTATTCATTTTCTTCTTCATAATTCAATTAATTATTATGATTGATTTTTTTCCATTGATAATTTACTTTAAGAAATGTATATTTTTGATATCCAAAGGAAGAAAAGATCACGATATCATATCTTATGTTGAAGGTTACCTCCTATGTTCAAGCCCTTCTATCCCTACTTGGTTTTAACCTTTGAGAATCGAACATGCCAACGCATAAAAATGCTCAAACCAAACCAAACCAAACCAAACCAAACCAAACCAAGTAGTTTTAATTTGGTTAGTTTTCGTGATCAAATTATTATTTTTACATATCAAGGTTAAAGTTGAGTTTGTTGCTAACTCCGTTTGACTCGATGTGATATTGAACATTACAAAATGAACTTCCAATCTTGGTTAATTGATTGATAATTACAATATTTTGACTTAATTTTTACTCCCTATTGGCATGTGGGGATATAGGTTTAAAACTAAGGGTAGGTCCAATGCAAATATTCCGAAGCTTGCCTTTTTAAACTCCAATAAAAAACTTTACTTGTGTAGACATTGATTATAAAACTCGATGAAAATAACTTTGTCTATTTTATATTGGATATTCACGTCGCTCGGGACAAGCAAAACAGTTTTAATTATTAATCCAGTTCATATCTTGTCTCTTTCAAGTGTGAATAAGATATTTAAAAAAGCATTTTCTATCTCATGACGACTATCAATCTATAAGACCATCCCCGAAAGGGGTTTTTAGTCGTTTTTAAAGCTCATGTGCACTGCCTTGGTGTCCACCCCGATTTGGGCATTTACCTATTATGAAAGATACACAGCGATGAATAGTTTTTTTATACAGTTTTCGATTTGGCCACAAAAAGTTTTTTTTTTCGTTTGTGCCCCTGTCTGGCTCTATATAGGTCACTTTTGCCAAAAGAGGGGCAGAGCTATGCCAACTGCGCCGCCGCCTCCAGCCGACGGCCGGCGCGTGCCTCCCGCCGAGGACCGCCGTCTAACTGGCACATGCCTCCCGCTGATCCCTGCGAGGTTTTCTGTCCTACCAAGGCCTTACGGGGCTTCGAATTTTGGGGGGCCAAACCTCGGGGAATGGTTCTCTGTGGTAGGAGTGCCACCGCCGCGTCATCACCGTCACTGACGGCATCATCACCATCACTGCCACCAACGTCGCACGTTAACCGGGTGAAACCTCGGGGAATGGTTCTCTGTGGTTGTGGTCTTGATGGCTGTGCTGTTGATGTTGCCGTTGTTGACGACGGTGGTGTAGATGGCGGTGGTCCGACCAGCTCTTTCCGGCTAGATTAAGGCGGTGGGTTCACTGGTTGTACCTATCTATTTCGTCTTTCACGTGGCCGACCGACTTGGGGCCTGTTGTAGTTCAAATCGTTCGATGTTCCCCGGAATCGACATCTGCTCAGGGTATGGTCTCTTGCGGCCATTAAGCCAAATGTCGGAGGCTTCGGCTCCTATGGGGACAGCCGCCGCTCGGCCTCCCGTTTGCGCTTGACGTAAAGCAGGCGGCCGTTTTCATGTCGGTAAGTGCTCTGATGTTCGCACCTGAATGAACGGTGTTACCCGATGTACCTGGTTTTTCCTCATCTGAGGCTTCATTGTTTGATGGTTCGTTATGTCGATGATGATGGATATTGCTCATCTGATACTTTTAGCATGATATTGATCTTACATTTTTGATGATTTGATATTTGCATGTTGTTGGGAAAGATGTTATTGATGATGACCTTGGCTCATCGACACTTATTCGAGGTCATCTAACCTAATGCATCCTTTGGTTGAGCATTATTACATGTTGTCCTGTGTCGGGCTGTGATGACTACTGATGATATCGGTTGTTTTGGCATGGCTACCCTTCAGGGTTAGCAACCACAACTCAGTTTTTTCTGAGCCTGATTTATCACACGCGCAACGCGCGTGGATGAATACACACTAGTTTGCTTTTAAAAGGAAAGTTCCTTCACATGAAGGTGAAAGAAATCCAGTTTTGTATACTGTACGCTATGTGTTGTATGATTTGTTGTATGATGTCTTGCTTTCAGTATGGCTTTTGCTATTGAGTCGGGGGTCTCTTTGGAAGCGGTCTCTCTACCTAACAAGGTAGAGAAAAGACTCGCCTACACCTACCCTCCCCAGACCCTGCTCTCGAGTGGGATATACTGGGTTTGTTTGTTTGTTTGTTTGTTTATTTAAATACTAATAAATAGATTTAATTACACGAGTGGTCTCTGCATTTAAACTTGATTTCACTTTTTGTTTCTAACTCTTTGAAATTACAAGATGGTTCAAAACTTTGCACAAACGTAACAACGATGGTCTCTGAAATGAATGAACGTTAACTTTGACTGTTAAATTTTCTAAATGACTAAAATACCCTTGTATTTAAAAAATAGTCCCCACCTGGATCATCATCTTCCCAGCCTACCCGCCATTGTCTTCATCCACCATCATCACCGGTGAACACCACCAAATCGGCCGGTACCTTCACCGGCGACTCGTCACCACCATACTTTCTTTGCCCACCTTTCTTCCTCAACTACCATTCTTGCTCAACCCATCCGCCAATATCACGATCACCGTCACACCACCACATCGCACCCCTCTACCCTCGTCAACCACCCTTCGAGAATAATGAACCAGATCTACTTGTGCTATGATATATGATGGTGATTTTTTAGTATTCTTCCAGAATCATCTTCCTTTGTCGGAGAGGATGACTAGAAAAAGTGGGTGGATAAACCTCTGAGGAATACAAATAGGAAAAGACTATGTTACATGGGTGATGTGGTGCTGGTGGTAATGATGGTGAAGGTTGTGCTAGTGATGGTAGTTGAAGGTGGTGTTGGTGGTTGAAGGTTGAAAGTCAAAGGTGCTGGTGGTTGAAGATTGAAGGTGGTGGTGGTGGTAGAAGGTGGTGGTGGTGATGGTGGTAGAAGGTGGTGGTGGTGATGGTGGTTGAAGGTGGTGCTGCTGGTGGTGGTTGAAGGAGGTGTTGGTGGTTGAAGGTGGTACTGGTAGTGATAGTGGTTTAAGGTGGTGGTTAAAGGTGGAGGCTTGGATGGTGATAGGAGATAATAGTCTAGATGGTAAAGAAGAAAGGCAAAAGGGGTTGATTATGGTAGGCCCATAAAGTCAGATTAACTTTAATTTTTAGTTTATAGTGTTAAGGGTATTTTTGTCATTTCACACACACTTAACAACAATAATTAACGTCCATCCATTTCAAAGACTATCGTTGTTATGTTTGTATAAAGTTTTAGACCAATCTGGTAATTTTAGAGAGTTAGGAACCAAAAATGAAATTATGACTAACCACAGAGACCACCCATGTAATTAACTCTAATTATATATCTATTAAAAGAGGAAGGAAATGAATAGTT
This sequence comes from Flaveria floridana, assembly GCA_018326465.1. Lineage (NCBI taxonomy): Eukaryota > Viridiplantae > Streptophyta > Magnoliopsida > Asterales > Asteraceae > Flaveria > Flaveria floridana. Next base: position 6,668 of record BJCO01738009.1, read on the forward strand.
TTTTTGCAAATCATGTCCGCCCATATTTGACCTACGATGGGAAATTGTTGGTGCTTCTCTACTAGATGTTTATCTAGGGTAAAGGTCTGTTTATCTTTATCTGCAACTCTTTTTAAGAGAGAGAGAGAGGGAGATTGAGAGTGGTTTTGATATCGGCGTCTTTACTCTGACGGTGCAGTCGGCTCTCCGTCTCCCTGTTTCAACTAGCAAATGGGCTTTAGTACTGTCACCATGGACTGTTGTCATTGTTAGACTATTGATACCCGCTCTCGATCCTCATGTTGACGGAGGTGGACTAAGCAGGCGGGCATAATGGTGTCTTTGGTTGTCGTTGTTGGCAGACACGACGGATGATGCTCTTTTCTTCCTCAGAGGCTGATGGTCTGGGTGGGTGCCGGTGGCAGTGGGGTTGGCCGAGGGAGGCAGAGACATTGGCATCTTCAGCTGTTGTTGGGTCATTGCCGGCTGCCTTTCTTGGACACCATTAGTGGTCAGTACCGATTGCCTTTGCTAGACACCCCAGTCATCAGTACTGACCACCTTTGGTAGCGCCTGTGCCATGGTAACATCTGGTGTTCACCCAACGATTGCATGCCTCTTTAGATGCCACCGGCAACAAAGGGATGTTGTTCTTCTCGGTGTCGCTTCGCCTATGCGATGTTTGTTTGTGACATTTTTGTCTTTGTTGTTAGGTTTGTTGATGATGGTGGCATTTGGTAATCGAAAACACCCTTTATGGTTTAAATTATAGATTTTTTAGAGGGTGTTTGATTGTTTGTTACTCACTAATATTGGGTCTGAATGTGTGATCTTGAATAGATGATGAATGATGTTTTCCGATTTTTTGGGTTTTGAACACTAATGTTTTTGTTGTTGGGTTCATTGTTGTTGGATTTGTGTTCTATTGGGTTGTTAGCTTTTTGTTCTTGCGTTTAAGGCAAGCCTCTGCATGAATTTTTCATATTCCCTTGTTTTACGTTTTATGTTGGATATATTGGTTATGTTCTTATGGTTATGCCAATGATGGTGGTTCTTAGTTCATTCGAGGCAACACTTGACCCGAGTATCAAATTTATTATTGATCTATGTAACGTGGTGCTGGTGATAGTTATTGGTCGATGATGGTGAACATAAGTTTGTTTGAGATCAATTCGTATGCTATGATCTTATAACAGTGTTTGGGTTTTTAGCGTGAATCTTGTTGATGTAAACCTAAATCTAAATGTGGTGTGATTGTGATGAGTGTAAAAATAATTGATTTATGGGTTGGTTCGCAAAGACCTCTGATCGATTACAATTTATCAAGACAGTTTATAGGCGATGATGATATAAAAAATAGTTGAGACTTTGTTGTTTTGGCATGGCAAATGACAATTTGCAACCACAACGGGTAGCAAATTCTGAGTCTTATGATAACCACTGCATGGTAAAAGGCGCAATGCACCGGTGGTTATCTTCCTAGTAAATATAAATATGGAGAGGATGTGAAAAAAGATAGTTCTCTCTTTATATCTGTAACATCTCGTATTTTCGTTAAATATAAGTTAACTTCGTTAAATTTTTGTAAGGACCTTTTATGCCATGTATGAAACTTTAAGGGCTTGTTATGTTTGTTTAGTTCAATTAGAAGTTAATAAGTTAATTTATTTATATAACAATAATAACAATAATAATAATAATAATAATAATAATAATAATAATAATAATAATAATAATAATAATAATAATAATAACAATAATAATAATAATGGTAATAATAATAACAATAATAATAATATTATTAATAAGTGTAAGTCTTGAAGTAAATAAAGAAAATATAAGTTTTATTACTTTAAAACTTGTAATTAATAAGTTTTTACATAAAATAATAAAGATTGAAACCTCAGGGGCTAAACTGTAATTTGCTTTAAAGTTAAAAGTTTAATTTTGGATTTAAATTGTAAACCTTAAAACCACAGGGGCCAGTTATGTAAACTTTCAAAACCCAACCCCCCACCCTCTCTCCCCCCAATTTTCCAGTCACCGGCCGGCCACCCTCCGACCGAGCTCCGGTGACCACCAAACACCCATTATTACACGTTTTTTAAAGTACCAATCAAACCGTAGTAGAACCGCGAACTCAAACCCATGACCAATTGGACCATTACATTCGGCATTTAAGAGAATCAAACCGAAATCAATAACCCAATCGATTCATAACCGTTCAACGTATACATTGTGATGAATAATCAAATTATATGATCAGAAATGTTCTAATAATCATTTCTAAACTTAATACATCGTTTAATTTTAGTTAAACAATCGATTGTAACCGAAAAAAAGCCAAATGGAAACTGAAACTCGTTCGACCCTCTATCATACAAATTGAACATATATAACAGAGGGCAAATGTCCCCATTAACCCCTTTCAACTCTCTGTAACTTCAATTGCTCGAAAAGTTCATTGTAATATCGAATTCAACCCTTCCCGTTCATTGCGTGCGAACCGGAGCTATATCGGGCACAAACACGTCAATCCGTTCATAATCAAGTAGGTTGAACACACCCTCACACTCGATTTCGCATAGGGATTAACCCTAACATTAATTCGTTTAACATACGCGAATCGTTGCTTGATTTGAATCAATTTGAAATTAGGGTTTATATGAATTGGGGATGTCATTTGGGTCATATTTTTTAGGTTTTAAAACCAAGTTGTAACGCGGCTAAGGCCTTAGTTCACTGGTTACCACACTTCCATCTCAACTTTGAGGTCCCGGGTTCGAACCCGGGCACCCTCAAACATTTTTTAAGGCTTTTTAGCCTTCAAATTAATTATAGAAAATTTTTAATAAATATAAAAATAGCTTTTGTAAACTTCAAATATTTTTATAGACACCAAATAAATTTCTAATTTTTATTAAATTTAAATAATTAAATAACTTTTTTTAAAACCTTTTAACAAAGGTTATTTTTCTTTTATTTTATTTAAATCTATTAAAATGGGTTTCAAATAATAAATAATAAATAATTAGTCCAAACGTTACCTTTAAAATCATGATTATTTTAAAATGTTTATTTAAAATTTATATTTAAATTTTATTAGTTGTTACAAATTAAATTTTATTAGTTGTTACAAATGGCTTAATTTTATCTATTTCTAATAAAATACATAAGTGGTAAATTTCTTTATTAAAATATTTACGTACTTACAAAAATCCCCAAATTCCATCTAAAACCCTAGTTCCCGTTAAAACGTTAAGCTTATTATAATTAAACTTAAATCTTGTAAATATATATATATATATATATATACATATATATATATTCTTAGGTATCTCGTGAAGGTTTACGTTGGAACGTCGCTTATTATTCTTATTAATCGTCATTCTTATACTTTTTTACCATGTGAGTTTCATTGCCCCTTTTTATGATTTTTACACTATTTTGGGGTGAAGCATGATACTTATACATCATACACTTATAAATGTTTAAGACTTGTAAAGCACTTGCAATTCATCTTTATATTTTTGTCATGGTTATTTGTGTGTTGTAAGTGATTATATGAGATACATAGTTTATTTACAATCATTAACTATTGCTAGTCTGACGACGTCTTAGATTTTTGGGCCTGACAAGCCTATTTGGTGCTAAAGCCGAGATATTGCCGGCTCCTGATGACGTATGCTTGTTCATCATGGGAACCAAATACACTTAACCAATCATATATACTTGTAATCAAGTCGAGGTTTGGTTGTAACGATATGTGTTATATAACCTTGCTAACTTATAACCTATGACATGAATTGCTACTTGTAATCTTATCATATTATGTATGAAAACCTTGAAAACTCACCAACTATTTTTAGTTGACCTTTTATTTTTATCATGTTTCAGGTCATGTCCAAGTTTAAAGTGATCTTTTGAAGCTTGCAATAATCTAGGATTTGGACCTAGTTAATGGAATAAAAGAATTATGTTTCATTATG
>BJCO01738010.1:0-10351 GCA_018326465.1 Flaveria floridana
GACCCATCAACCTGTTCAAAAGAAATAAGGGTCGGGATGTTAAAATCAAAATAGCTCTCAGATGTGGCCCGCACATCATCATCGAGCGAAATCCAAAAACATAGGGACAAAAATTGTTATCAAGCACCATCATCGAAGAGATCTCAGGATATGAACCACAAATCAGAAAAAGGAAGATAAATTAGTGCCGCGCCGCCTAAGCAACCCATGCAAGGAAAGTTCCGGTGGCGGCAGGGGCCTATAACCCTTAAGAAGGGCCGATTTCCGGTAAGACGCCATCGCAAGGCCTAAAAGAACCCAACAATCGACGTCGATGGAGACACCGACGGGAAGGTATGGCCACAACAACCACCACATCGGCCTCTAAATGTAGACGCCAAACGACGCACAGGAGGCAGGGAAACTGCTCTAGGTCGGAGCGGGAATTGCCTCCACCGCCTCCGATACCACCAAAAAGGTTGATTTCAAGCCAGGAACCATGAGGTTCCATAAAATGGCAGCACCAACGACGATGACGACGAGACCGAAGATTGAGCCATGGGTAACCGCCGCCTGCTCCACCTCAACCACAAAGGGGATGCGAGGCGACAACAGAGCCACCACCACAATAAACCACCAATGAGAAAAACATGTAACATAATCGTTACCGCTGCCGCCGCCTTTACCATCATCGCCCTACCACCATAACAGAGCTCGTAAAATAGGAGAGGCACAACGACACACATGCAGCGGCGGCTGCCGGGTCTGGGGTTAGAGACACCGACGAGCATCAGACATCGGCTATCACAACATACATCCCCAGATCTACGCGATGATAGCAATTTCTGCCTCGAAAGCCTCATCTCCGCCACGCACACATCGCCGTTCGCCACCAAACTACCACCAGTGATGTCAGTGGGTGACAACACACCCGCACACACAGACGAAGGCAGGCCGACAGGCGTTGCAGGTGATGGCGTGCGGGTGGTGGCGGTGCAGCCGGCGTAGGCGGTAGTACAACCAGCGACTCAAGGCGAAAGAGAGAGCACTTTCTCTCTCTAGAATGAGCGAATGTGAAATGGGGATCTGACTCATCTGAGCTCTTTCTCCTGTTTAAAGGCAAGGGGTGAAATTGTCAATACACAAAACAACTGTGGCAAACCTTAAAACCCAAATACCTAACTGCTTCTTCCCTTCCTTTATTAACATATATGTTAATTTGATTTTAGCTCATAACCAGACGAAGTATACTATATGTACTTGCTTCTTTAATACCAAATTTATACTTATTAATAAAACAATATCTTTAGTGGTACGTGTTATTTTCTTAGGCCTTCATTTTTTTTTATTCCCCGCCTAAAAATGTATCTATCTTCATTTTTAGGCATAGTTCTTTTGAATAAAATCAATTATTGCAAAAATCACAAGGAGGGTTGTTTTTTCCTAAAAGGGTGTATATAGAAATTTTATTAACAAAATAGGTGTTTAAGTAAATGTTTTTTTTTCTCACTATGATGCTATTGGTTAAATTTATTTCATTTTACAATAATATTATTTAAAAAGAGTCAAGTACAAAGATTAATTAATAAAATTATAAAACCTTTTGGTTCATATGTCATAATTAAATACAAAAGGTTTTTCTAAAACTTATTTTTATTTTTTACTTAGATTTATTTTAAATCGTCTTTACATATAGAAAATTTACAATTTTTTCAACTATAATGTTGTTTCAATTTCACATAAAAGTAGGCGCATTTGTTTATTATCTTTTTAAAAAATATATTTTTTGATCTTTTTAAGTAGCTTAAAAGATGTAATAAGAAAAACTATTTTTTAATAAAAAATACATTTTTAAAAATGTTTTTTATAAATATCATGACCATTAAAAAAATTAATGGTTTATTATTTTTATTTTATGAACTATAAATGTAATACTCAATGACGAGGGCATGTATGTTGCTAATAAACTACCAACAACAATAAAGGGAGAATCGGGTAAGGCCGTCTCGTGAGTCACTCGGGACCGACTGCATTTTCTCATTTATATATATGACATCCATTTCTAATATTTTTAACTGTGTTTGACATTATGTTGTACTATATTTTTTAATTCAATGTTATAGTTTTAGATTTTACATTCATATAATGTTTTCACATTTAGGTTTGAATTTTAAATGATATTTATTATAAGGTTGATGTTTCTACCTATGTCTTTTATGCATCCTCATAAAAGTCAACAAAATTTAATGAAAAACTTAGAATAAATAAAATTTTATATATTTATATCTATACTATATAATAAAAAAAATAATTAGATTGACACATTATCTTTTGTTGTGCATTCTAAACTTTTTTATCACCCTTATCACATAGTATTTTTTGCTATATTGTGTAGCTCAAAGTATTTAAATAATTAATTTGATTTATTCTTATTTTGATAGTTTTATTAAATTCAGTTAAAAAAACAGTTCTAAAACATGATTAATTTTGTCCTAATTCTATAAAATTTGTTAGAGATATTTTATAATTGATTTTTTTTTCAAAGTTGTTTTGTTTTTTAAATAACCAGTGTTCATACATGATTAGCTTTATGTTGCATTATCTTAAGTTACAAGTAAACATGAATTAAAATTATTAATATTAGACAATTATGATAAAATTTTAAATAAAATATCAAATTTTGTATATAAAAAGTTTTTGAATGTTTATGGATGTTCTCATGTTCAATATAATAGAACCTAAATTTATTATTGATAAGTTCATTTCATTTCATATTATACATTATTTAGACTTACAAGTATTGATAAAAAATCTACTAAGATATACAAAGTATTAACAACGATATTACGACTTACGAATCTTTTTAATCAAAAATAATTATTATTGATTGAACCCGTGTATTACATTTGTCTTTAGTATAGTTTGAATCTTCTCTTTCTAATAAAAAAAATATCTAAGCGGACACATGTCAACATCATATTCATTCTCATTAATATTTTATCGTTTCTCTCTTCTATTTAATAATCACATTAATTACTAATAATATTATTTAATTTTTTAAAATATTTTTTTAATAAATTAAGAATTAGATCTTTTTACTAATGTTATTTCTAAGGAAATAATTTTTCATAAAATTAGAAAAAAATTTAGTACATTAAACTTTTTTAAAAATATATATTATTTTATAATTGGTGTTTTAAAAAGTAAAATTTTTATAAACAAAAAATAATAAAAATTGAGAGTTATAATAAGAAAGTTTTTAAGTAGACATTTTTTAAAAGTTTGTTTTGAAATAAAATTTTTATTTTATTTATTATAGAAATATTTAATCATATCTTATATTAGAATATCGATTTATAATTAATAAATTTTTATTTTATTTAATATTTTTTATTAAACCCGTGTAGTATACGGGTTTTTAAAGCCAGTAATATAATAGACTTGGAATACGTATGGCTACTACATGATAGATTTATTTGTTTTCTTATCTAAAGATGCAGAAATATCTTGTTTTACCCCTGTAATTAACTTTTATATTCGGCAAGTGTATATCTGTGTGGAATCAGTATTTTTGCATTACAACAAAATAAAAAAGTGATTTATAAGTTGTCAAAATACATATCTTGTTTTACATAATTAGTAAAAATGAAATAAGTGAATTGATTAATTTAAATATGATTATTTTGTTTCTTTATTTTTAACAATTAAGAAATTCAAAAATAAAAAATTTTAAATTAAATAAATTTTGGGTGACATTGATCAAAGCTATTGCTATTCGTAGAATTTCAATTATATATATTATAGACATTGTACAAATATTTTTCTTTCATGAACGTCGGTTGATAGCTTACCAATATACTAGGTCCGTCTCATTGTAGTGGTGGTTGCTCTGATGGATTCATATACCATATGCATGGATTAATGGGTCAAAATTGTGAATCACGGTTAAAATAACCCATAGAATTTTTGGTATCTTCCTACTCTAATTAAAAAGGTATCTGGGATGACACGTGTCAACATCACAATCACTCTCACTAAAATTTTCCCGCCTCTCTCTCCTATTAAATAATTACCTTAATTACTAATAACACTATTTAACACTTTTTTGATTTAATAAATTAATAAAGAGATCTATTATTAATGTTATTTCTAAATAAATATTTTTTTATAAAATAATAAATTTATTTAAAGCATAAAACTTTTTTTGAAAATACAAAATATCTAAAATTTGTATTTTTAAAAAGTTATTTTTTTAAAACTAAAAATTATTAAATTTAAGAGTTATAATAAAAAAATTTTAAAAATGATAATTTTATATGGTTTGTTTTAGAACAAAACGTTTATTTTTTTTGGAAAAAAATAAAGTTTTAAAAAGTTGATATCACTATTTTATAACTTACAGTCATTTTTAATACATAATTTCAGTGCTATTATATCTTAAAATATTATTTTATAATTAATAAATTTTGTTATATTAATTTTTTATTTATTCAACCCGTGTAACACACGGGTTACTATAGCTAGTCATAGTATAAAATTGTATTAGACAATCAATGATTTTATTGTTAATACAAGAGTCAACATAGTAATCATCGTTGTCTTTATGTAGAGTCTTTAACTTCTCCAAAATTGTCTCGATGCTTTGTACAATTTCCTATTATATGTCATCAAAGATGGTAGATCATTTTCTTATATGAATGATTACATGTAGATCGATATTAACTTGTACATTCATGCATAAGCGTTGTGCACTAGGCTTCTTTTGAGTAAAGCTAGCGTATAATGTTTAATTAATTACCGACAAATGATAGTCTTGAATCTGCCTAAACAAAATGATTAACAAACAAACCATACGAAACCAGCTACAATTAATCAATAGTCATGATTAACGCTTGACATTAAGCATCATGCTTAGCAGAACTAGAGATTATTATTCGTAAAAGGGAATTTATTCGTATCAAAGAAAAGAAAAGACAAATTGAAAACTGAATTTAAAGTCGAAAGGTTTTTCTCTTTGATGATGAATGGGAACAAGAAACAGGAACCGTGTGGATTGAAAACATTAACTGAAAGTGTGGGGAATTTTAACAGGTGAGAAAATAAATCATCCCAAAAAAAATAATCTATTTAGGTAACTATTTGATGGACATGTTCATTGTAACTTGAATCCTTTGGGAATAAGTAATAAATAGATTTTATAGGGTAAAGCTTTATAAGGAGAGAAATTTGACACGTATGTTAAATCTGATGCAAAACTACATCATAAGCGTATTTCGTGTTTGACGAAACATATATCTACAATGTAATTGAGCCGAATCAATACTGAAATTTTGAAGTGAGTAAGACTCGAAACCAGCTTAAGTAAGTTTGGCATAGAAAGATCTATAGAGCTTTAACTTAGTTTTCGAATTCGGCTCTAACTTGTTTATACTAGCATATGTAAATATATTAGTATTTATATAATATAACATGTAATCTTGCTTACAATATAAAAAATTCATTAGTTTCACTCTAGTTATAAAATTATAAAATATATTATATATAAAAAAACTCTTGCTACTTTCGCACACAGAGATGAAGGTAATCTTGTATCTTACTAAATGAAAATTAAGATCTCCGTTCTCCAAGTGACTCCAAGTCTTTCCCGACAACAAATTAACCTTTTAGTTAAACATATGGAGATTAAAAAATAATGATCCTAAAAAAGAATTCCTAAATCCATCACCGTTGACATCCCTAACAGTCATCAAATACATCAACAACATTTGTTTAATTAGGTTTGTGAATGTTTCCTTGGTAAAACATCCTTATCTGTTGATACATAATGTTTATCGAAACGATAGCTTGGTATCACTATCATACACTCTATAAGTATGATGTAACGCGTTATCTACCTGATAACCCTTGAGTAGCTCGACTAGCTATGTCATACCGATAACTTGCTATGAGTTGATTCTATCTAATTAGTTATACGGAACTAACGAAGCTTGTGGTCCAAAGTGGTATGAAAATTTTAATAATGATTAGTAATCAAGATTAAAAATCATAGTTAATCAAACGGTCTTTTAGTCTCTTAGTATCAAGTGTTTATCTAATAAATTCTTCATTATATATGGTCGGGAGTTTAAATCTAATTTGAAACATATCTTTAAAATTTATAAGATGTTTAAATTTGATATTAACAACAAAGTTATTACGGAAATTATTAGAAAATAAAATTAGTTTAAAGCGTAAATTATATATAATATGAGAGATGAAAATGACAATTAAAAAAATAAACTAAACCATTAAACTTTTGAGACAAAATTATTAAAAAAAACAAACTTTGTGTCCAAATATAAAAGTTATAAATTATTCCTTCATTTCATGTTTAGAGTATATATTTTTTCAAGGTATGTCCTTAATCACCAAGCTTATTAAGAGTGTTTTGTATTATATAATAATAATAATAATAATAAAAATGTTATTATAATAAATCTAGTGTGAAATATTAAACTTGTGTGCCAAAAACTTAGAATAAAAAGTTTACTATAATATCATGTTGTATTTATCGCTGCTTTTTTAAGTCAAAATATTAAATTTAATTAAAAAACAAATAATTATATATCTGTAAACTTTATTCTAAAACATATTTATTTAAAGTTATAAATTTATAAAAGCTGAAGTTATGAAACTTATGAAAGTAGTATTTTCAACTTTTATATGAAATTAAAAAATAAAAAAACTAAAAAATCTTCTATTTTAATAATGAGATTTTATGAACTCACTTTTTCTAAAATCTCCTATCTTTTTTAAATTCTTCAGTTTTCAAATAATTTAAAAAAAAATTGTGAGTGAATGGTCAAAATGATGAATTAATTTGATAAAATGTTTATTTAATGAGAAAGTGAACGGAGGATGTAACGAATTTTGACTATAAACAAGGAAAAGTTAACTCAAGAAATGAGCAGACAATTATTTTTGGAAAGTTAGAATTTTAATAATTCAAAATATTAATTATTGATTAATATTAATCTCAACTAATAGTTTAACCGGTATTAATCTCAACTTTTGATTTTGTTACTAATAACAGTCTCAGTCTAAATTTTTGTTAACTTCGTTAATTTTTTATGACATATTATATGATGTGGCTTGTGACATAATATATAAAATAAAAATATAAAAATATTATTCATTTTTTTATAAAAGATCATTCTTTTGAAGTTATTCAACGTAATACTTTTGTCATTGCTGGAGTAGTTTGGTGACAAAGACACAAAAATTGAATGTTATATTTGTGTTTTTTATTTTTACTATGTAATACGTCATGTCACATACCACATCGAGAGTAACGTCACATGCCATGTCATAAAAGACTAGCGGAGTAAATGAACGGTTAGCATGAGACTGTTATTAGTAATAAAATCGAAAGTTAGGCCGTACAAATCAAACTATTAGTTGGGATTAATAGTGACTAATAGTCAATAGTTTGAATTATTAAAATCTAATTTTCTATTATTTTTTGGTCAAGTGGTTCAGAGAAGAGGCGAAAGACTTTGCCTGGTTGTTTAAATTTTGATGCTAACAAATTATTACTAACTTGGTGTGAACTTCTAACTATTAACTAGTCACTAAAATTAAAAAAATAAAAAAATGAGCATAGAGAAAAGAATTTGGTTAATTAACAGGCAATTGACATGTGTCTCGTGAGTTATTAACTTATTACATAAGATTTCAAAGTGAGAAATTTTAGTCTGTTTGACACAATGAAAGAGACAATGCAACCCACATAAACATCATCATTCACATAGTTGAAATTTGAAATATTAATACAAATGATTTCTCATCAACGAGTTAGGTATTTAGCAGATCATGAGTTACTACGTTAATCTCTCTTAACCAACTAACGCAATGCTATAAATCTACGTAAACATGAAAGATCGTAAAAATCAAAACGAAGTCATTGTATGTCCATCTGGTCGTTCCAGCAATTATTATTTATATTTATTTGAGCGAATTGTTGTTTTTTTCCTTGTGATTTAGTCATATTTGTTATATTCATTCAAAAAAGATTTTTTTTCTTTCATTTGGGTCTCCAAAATTTTATAAAATTATCATATCATCCAAAAAAGTTCTCTCTATTAATTTGAATGTTAAACCGTCTATCATTAAAAAGGGTAATTATTAATTTATGTTAACGTACTGATTTTAAAATTTCATTCACATGTTATTGTTCCATTCACGAAACTCGTATCACACATTTCATCATTACTGAATCACAAGATCGTCGGCTTAATCGGTGGAAAAGAAGAATGGACCTTGTTGTTGGTGGCAATTAGGAATCCATTATGAAGGGTTATATAATAGAGACCATCACATCTAGTCATCATCTTCCTTATATCGTGATTCGATCACACTCCATTATGGTTATGTATTTGAGTGATTTTGTTCGTAGTTTAAATGATAAGTTTGTTAATTTACATGTTTAACAATTTAAATCAACAGACTTCACTTTTTTGAATAAAAGTGATAATTTTAAACCTTCGGGAGCCAGATGCAAAAAAAAATGAATGAAAATAACAAATGTTATCAAACTATAGGGAATAAAAAAAACAATTCACTCTATTTATTTTGTATTAGCTAGTTACCACGTGTAATACACATATATAAAATATCAAATAGTTTGTAATAAAAATTTAAAAATCATAAAATGAGATCTTCAGATAAGATGTAATTGAGTTACGTATAAATAAGTATTTCAAGTAAAAAAAATAATAATATCAATTATTTGTATAAAATTGCCTTTTTTATTGCTTTTTTAAACATTTTTTTTAAATAATTTCATTTATTTAAATCATCCTCATAAAACTTTAAAACAATGATTTTAAAATTGTTTGTATTTTTAGAAAAGATTTTTGTTTGAGAAAATTGTCGTATCTTAACCATCTCAAAGGCTTGTTTTTTCATAAAAAATCTGGCTTTTTTATTTTTATAATATATAAATTTTAATATGGAAATAATTACCATACATCATGATTTATTAGGAGAAAGGGACAAAAAAAATAGTAAAAAAGTTTCATATTTTAGCACATCTCAAAACCTTATTTTATTATGTATAGGGTAGTGATTCTAAAATACCATAATTTATATGAAAACTAGAGAAAACCAATTAGCCCGATTACATAATTTATAATTTTTTATCATTACCCTTTTATTTTGTGTACTAGGTTAGATCACATGTATTACATGGGTGAAATAAATAAAACATATTAAAATCATTAGTTTTATAAATATTTTATTTTCTAGATGTTATTAGCCATGGTAAAATAAAAATATAATGAATATTTAAAAGTTATAACACATAATGAAATTAAAAATTATTACTCTATTTTTAAAGAAAAAAATATATCTGAAGTCATATAATTTAGTATGTATTAATAAATATTAAAATAAGAATATTTATAATTTTAGATGCTTAATAGTTTAGTTTGCTTATTTAAAATAATTATAATTTAATATGAGAGAGACAAGAAACATAAATATAGATATATTTATTTTAACATATTTTAGTTAAAAAGGAAAGTCAAATATATTTTTTTATAAATTTTTGATTTATTATCAGAGAGGGGCGGGAAAATAATTTTTGTAATATGCTATAATGACGATACGCGTTCTTTAATATGATAGAATGATGACACGTGTCTTAAAAACATCTTATTTTATTATTATATGTTATAGATGTGTATGTATAAATAAGGGTATATGATCAAATGACAAACCACAGCATGGATTTATTATATAAGTCACATATAGGTTACGTATATATGATCATTTTTCATTTGACATAGTGTTACGTATACGTAACATTCTTCATTCTTGCATTTATGTTCAAGATATATGTAACAAAAACTTAAATAATCTTTTCATAAATTATCACGATAACAGTGGGTTAGCATTTGAACTTACCCTCCACATGAACTTGGTTGCGATATAATACTTTGACCATGCAAATCAAAGGACTGATTCACAATAGTCTTATTTCAAACATTATTCCCCAAACTTGAAATGCACAATTTAAAATAATTTAGTTATTTATAGATTTTAATAAATTAATCTTCCTACTCTAATAAAAGTGTAACTAGGTTGGACATATGTCATCATCACATTTCACATCACCAAAGGTTGGACATGTGTCATCACCATATTTCACATCACCAAAATTTTCCCGCTTCTCTCTCCTATTAAATTCTCATTAATTAATTAGTAATAATAAATTAAAGAAAGTATATTTTTATTAATTATTTTTCTAAGTAAATAAATTTTTATAAAATAAAACTTACTTCAAAAACATCAAACTTTTTAAAAAATATAAATTATTTTAAAATTGATGTTT
>BJCO01738011.1:0-18445 GCA_018326465.1 Flaveria floridana
ATATATATATATGTATATATATACATATATATATATATGTATATATATACATATATATATATATATATATGTATATATATATATGTATGTATATATATACATATATATGTATGTATATATATATATATGTATGTATATATGTATGTATAATTTATATATGTATATATGTATATATATATATATATACATATATATATGTATGTATATATATATATGTATATATATATATATATGTATGTATATATATATATGTATATATATATATATGTATGTATATATATGTATGTATATATATACATATATATATATGTATATATATATATGTATATATATATTTATATATGTATATATATATATATATATGTGTGTGTGTGTGTGTGTGTGTATATATATATATACATACATATATATACATACATATATATATACATATATATATATATATATATATATATTGTTTAGGGGTAGTTTTTTTTTCACTCATGTATAATAAAGACAAATAATAAAAATATTCACTTTAGGGACCTTTTTGTCACCGGCATGTATAGTTTTAGATCAAGAGTGTAATTGTTCATACTTTAAGATTAAAAGTAAAATATGTCTTTACTTATGGGTAGGTCCTTACACTAAGAAAAATGGGTTTTTGTGTCTAAGTTCTTTTGTGGCGATAAATTTTCATCGCAAAAAAACCACTAAACGAAAAAAAAGTTTACTTTTTGATTTTGTCAGTCAAATTTCTTTTTTGCGGCGACGGTTTCGTCGCAAATAATGAAACACAATTTATTTTTGATTTTTTAATCGTGAATATTTTTTTGCGACGAAAACATATCGTTGCAAAATATATTTTTAATTTTTTTAAATTTTTAAATCTTTTTGGAGTGAAAAATTTCCGCTAACTCATTTGCGACGACATTGTTGCCGCAAAAACTGAATAGTATTTATTAAACATTTACTTTAAGGAAATTATTTTTCTTGCAGTTTTTTACGACGATACCACCGCAATGGTTTTTTGTCGTCGCAAAAAAATATATTTAAAGAAAATTAATTAATTTTTATTTAGTATATTTTGTCGTCGCAATGGTTTTTTGCGGCGATATATCGCCGCAAAAAAGCTTCCAGATTACCAGACGGGAATCTCAGATATGGTTTCCCATTTTGAAACCCCCACCCCCACCACACCATAGCGCAAACGCCAAACCCCACCA
The DNA here is from genome assembly GCA_018326465.1 of Flaveria floridana. NCBI lineage: Eukaryota > Viridiplantae > Streptophyta > Magnoliopsida > Asterales > Asteraceae > Flaveria > Flaveria floridana. The sequence goes on from BJCO01738011.1 coordinate 1,206, forward strand.
CCGCCGCTACCGTCATTATCCATCGCCACCACCGCCATAACCGCCGTCGACCCCACCCTACTCCTCCACTGTTTTCTTCAAACGCCTACTTCTCTAATTTCATTGTCGACCGACCCCACCCCACTCTACCACAGCCTTCGGCCGACCATCCTTACTGGTCACCACTCCGCCACCGGCCACCTCTTCAAACCTACAACAGTGCTGCTCCACCACAACCACCACCGCTACTACTCCCTTCCACGATAACCACCACCACCACTTCTAACTTCAGGTAATAACCCCCTTTTTTCTTAATTATTGTATTAATTTATGGTTATTGATGCCTGGTTTCGAAATATTGAACCCTAAAACCGTTTAACACACTAATGTATATATTTGTGTATGTATGTATATGTGTATGTGTGTATGTATGTATGTATGTATATATATGTGTATGTGTATATGTATATGTGTATGTGAGTAATACCGCCGCTTCTATACCGATTCAATCAGTAATTTGAACCCACCGTGTAAGCCCCCGTTCCCGGGCACCTCACGGTTGGTCATTTATCGCATCATAGTTACATAATAATAAACATTTAATAAAACATTGCAGCGGAATTAATACCAAAAGTTATCTATATATTAATAAAAGCAGTTGCTAAGAAATACACCCATTATTGTTATCAGTAGATTGTTTAACTGCGTTACAAAGCAACAAAATTATTAGTCATGAATGGATGTCAATCTTGCCATGCCAAGTAGCTTTCCCCGCGTGCTATCCTCAACAATATTTACCTGTCAACTGAAAATGTATAAAAGTCAGTATTTCTGAGTGAGTCCTAGTTTTTAAAATTATTAAAATATCTTATATAATGTATATATATGAAAATACTCTTTTTATAAAATACTTTCCTTACTTGTGTAGGTGAGCATGCATCTACTATACATCAAGGTAATGCATTCTTTCTTTCTTTCTTTCTTTCTTTACTATACATCTTTGTTCATTTCGTACTTTTTAACTTTATCTTTCACTGTCTATGTGGACCAATGTGCAATACCCCGAACTATGTGTGCGAAAACTGGTGCTGGGCCTGTGGTCTATAAATAGACCACAGACTATATGCACGAAGTTGACCCAGTCACTTAAGGTATGCTATAAAGGTCCTGCCAATCTCAATGATTGACCATATATGCATCCTTTGGGGTAGCTAACCCGCATCACAGTTGAGCTAACGATAACATGGTCATGGACATCCTATGAGCTTGCAAGACCTTCATTATTTTAATTACATTCGACTTTTCTTTATTATTAATCTTTCACTTTTGTTAACGATAATACTTTGCATTTATAATCATAAACATACCACATAAGTCATACAAAAATAATTATTATGGACATAAGAATAACTTATAATAATGCAATATAATAAAACCCCTAAAGTCAAACTTGGGTCAAACCTTAATGATTATGTTTTTCTCAAAATTTCAGAAATAATTCTAAGTGTTTGGGCGCATGGAAACTATTTGGGCGTTTCTGCCCTATTTAAGCGTTTGGCCACTATGTGGGCGTATGAGCTTATACTTAAATTATTAACACTTAGGCGCATGGGCCATTTCAGGCGCATGAGAACTATTTGGACGTATGGGTTATACTTAGGCGTCTGAGAATAAGTCTTAGACGCATGGTCTACTGTTGAGATGCATGGACTATCACCTAGAAATTCTAAGGCATTTCCATACGCATGGGGTACTGTTTGGGTGCATGATGCCTATTTGGGCACATGACCCGACTTAGAAACTTTTCTAAGGCAGGTTTTAGGTGGTTGGGCCTTATTTTGGCGCATGAACAACCAGTTGAATGTATTTCTATGTTGTTTTCAGTCCCAAACATCATATTATTTTAGTCTAAACTTACTCATACCATTCTAAGCATGAACATAACATAAAACATTCATAAACATCATTATACATGCATGGATACATACGGTTACTCATAAAACATTTGTAAAAATAGTTTACATACATTTTCAGCCCCAAGAATTTATAAAACATGTAGAAATACGAGGTCTAGAACTCACCTTTGTTTCTCTCAAGTTTAAACTCTTCAACTTGAGCTTCTCAGATGATTCTAACACCTACAAACCCACCAAACACACACCCGAACACACATAAGCATATAACCGAGACATAGGCCGACCAAGAACAACTTAAAACAAAGAATTCTTACCTTAATTCGACTTCTTCTTTTTCTTCCTTTCAAAATCCGAACTCTGCTCTTTCTCTCTATAAAATTCCGAATGCAAAAGGTGACGTGCAACCAATATGGGCGGCCATACCACATTTTGTACCCACTTTTTATTCTTTTTATCCTTTTTACACTTTTAACCCCTCAATTTGGGTTAAATTGCATTCTCCTTCTTTTATTCGCGTTTATTATTTCTTTCTCATATATTAAAAATATCCGGGTGTTACAAGTCTACCCCCTTCTATAGGTTTTGTCCCCGAAACCTGTTATTCCTCAAACATATGTAGGTAATGTTGCCTCATTTCCTCTTCAGTCTCCCACGTAGACTCGGAATCCTTCCGGTGCTTCCACTTCACTCGTACAAGTAGAACTACTTTATTCCTTTGCCTCTTCTCCTTCCGATCGATGATTGCCACCGGTTGCTCTGCATAATTGAGTCGTTCATCCACCTCGATATCCTCCAGTGGTACAACCATGTCTTTATTAGCCTAAGCACTTTCTCAGATGAGACACATGGAATGTGCGATAAATTCCACTTAGCTCATATGGCAATTCAAGTCGATAGGCCACCTCTCCTACTTGTGCGACGATCTGGAAAGGCCCTATATACCTCGGTCTTAGCTTACCTCGCTTCTTAAATCGGATGATCCCCTTTCACGGTGAGACCTTCAATATAACTCGGTCGCTAACCTTGAATTCTATCGGTCTGCGCCTTTTGTCAGCATATGACTTTTGTCTATCTTTCACCACCTTCATGAAGGCCTTGATCTTTTCTAACTTCTCGGTTGTAGCCTCGATCACCTCGACACCTCCCAACTCCTTCTGCCCAATGTCTCCCCAACATACGCACGTCTTACATCTTCTACCGTATAACATCTCATATGGTGGCATGCCAATACTAGCATGATAATTATTATTATATGAGAATTCCTCCAACGCTAAGTGACCATCCCAACTCCCTACAAAATCGATCATACAAGCTCGGAGCATATCCTCAAGCGTCTAAATTGTCCTCTCAGACTGATCGTCCGTTTGAGGATGATAAGCCGTGCTAATGTGTAGCCTCGTCCCCATCGCATCATGGAATCTCTTCCAAAACTTCGATGTGAATCGGGTGTCACAATCCGACACGATAGACACCGGCACACCATGATGAGCTATAATCTCCTTTACGAACAGATCCGCCAACCTTTTAGACGAGTACGTCTCGTGGATTGGTAGGAAGTGAGCACTCTTGGTTAGACGTCAACAATCACCTAGATGACATCGTACCCCCTCGCCGTGCGGGGTAACTTCGGAATGAAGTCCATGGTGATGTGCTCCCATTTCCACTCGGGTGTATCCAATGATTGGATCTTCCCGTAAGGCTTCTGATGCTCTGCCTTCACTTGCAAGCAAGTAAGGCACTTACTCACATATCCACCATGTCACGTTTCATACCCGGCCACCAGTAGTCCTTCTTCATGTCTTGATACATCTTGGTGGCACTAGGATTAATGGAGTATCGAGGCTTGTGAGCTTCATCCATGATTCGCCCTCGCAGATCTCCATAACGAGGGATCCACATTCGTCCAAAGCAGGTTCTAACCCCGTGGGTGTTTTCTCCCAGTTCCGTGACTAGACCTCTCATTCGTTCAGAGTTGAGGCGATCTTCTTTCAATGACTCATTTTGAAATTCTTTCACTTGGGTCATCATGTCCGAGGTCATCACTAACTGATACGCCTTCACCCGAATCGACTCGGGTCTTTCTTTTTGGCTCAGGGCATCGGCCATCACATTAGCCTTGCCCGGATGGTAGTGGATTTCATAATCATAATCCTTGATGAGTTCTAACCACCTTCTCTGTCTCATGTTGTGTAAGGCCCCGTTCCTGAGCACCTCACAGTTGGTCATTCACAGTAATAATTACATAAAACGTTACATAATACAAATTTAAGGAGCGGAATTAGTTTAATAAAAGCCATTCATTTCATTATAAACACTGTTGTTAAGCAATACACCATGGTTTAATCATATTACAAAATAATAGTTCAGTTGCATTACACAACAATAGTATTATCATGTGCGAATGGATGTCAGTCATGCCCCGCCAAGTAGCTTCACCTGCGTGCCATCCTCAGCAACATTTTACCTGCCAACTGAAAAATGCATAAAAGTCAGCGTTGCTGAGTGAGTCCTAGTTTTATAATAAAACATACTTTACTTTCGTTTAAGACTATTCTTTACTTTTGCGTGCGATCACACATCATACGTACACATAGGTAATATCATTATTATCTTCATCATTCGTTAATTTCGTACTTTTATCGTTATCTTTCCGAGTCTTTTGCGACAACAGGGTTGCTCACCTCATTAGCAATCTCAAGGATTGCACTTTATCCGAGTCTTTTGCAACACAAAGTCGCTCACCTCATTAGCAATCTCAATGATTGCACTTTATCCGAGTCTTTTGTGACAACAGAGTCACTCACCTCATTATCAATCTCAATGATTGACCCTGTGTGCATCCTTCGGGGTAGCTAACCCGCATCACAGTTAAGCTAACGACAACAAGGTCGTGCACCTCTATATATTTGCTTGCAAGACCTTCATTCATTCATTTACGTTCCACTTTTCTTCATCATTAATCTTTCACTATATTAATGATAATACTTTCTGTTACAATCATAAACATACCAAGTAAAGTCACACAATAATGATATTAATAACATTAGTAATAAGGTTAACAATAATTATAATAATAATAAGGAATCATAAAAACAGTGATGATTATGCTTGGAATTATGCATTTATTAACCCTAGTCAAACATTGTTTAAACCCTAATTGCACGGACTCCCGTAAAATTCCTGAAAATAAATTCTAAGTGTTGGGCGCATGGGCCCTGTTCAGACATCTGGCCCTGCACTTAGACATCCTGAGCAAACTTTCTAGACGGTTGGGCACTATTCAGACGCATGGGCCTAACTTAGACGCATGGGCACTTAGGCGGTTGGGCACTATTCAGGCGTTTGGGCCTACACTTAACCGTTTTTCTCCTTAGACGCATGGGCCTGTTTCGGTGCATGGGCCCTGTTCAGACGCATGGGCTCTGTTCAGGCGGTTGGGCATTTTGGGCGGTTGGGAACACTTAGAAAATCAATCCCGTTGGACGCATGGTCCACTGTCTAGACGGTTAGGCAACATAATTCCATTTAAACAACGTAAAACAGTCCCAAATCCACATCTAACATGTTCTAAGCTTAGTATTATCATCCTAAGCATCATAACATATTCATACATACATATATGCCCCAAATTTACATCCACCTGTATACCCATTTACAGACACACATACGGGTAAAAAAACCATTTTTTTTATAAAAACACGTTTACATGCATTTTCTAGCCCCAAAGTTTGTTAAAACATGTTAAAAAGGGGATTCTAGAACTCACCTTAGTAGCTTTCGAACTTAAACTCTTCTCTTGAACTTTCCAAGACGTTTTCAACACCTAAAACCCACCATAAACACACACATACGAACCCACACAAACATATGAGCACATAACTGAGACTAGAACTATTTATAACATCACAAGACCAAAAATTCTTACTAAAAACTTCGAATTTCTTGCTTCTTCTAAAATTCCCGAGAATTCTTTGCTATTCCTCTTTCTTTCTCTAATAAAATCCGAATGATAAGGTGTGAGAAGCAACATGGGCGGCCATGTTGCTTTATTCACCAACTTTTCCGTAGTTGTGTCCTTTTGGACACTTTCAACCCCTCAACTTGGGTTAACTTACATTTTCTTTCTTTTCCTTTGCTTTTATTCTTTCTTTATACCTTTAAAAATAACCAGGTGTTACATGTTGAGATCCTTCTCCTCAAAGAAGTACTTTAAGCTTTTATGGTCGGTCAATATGGTGCACTTCGTCCCGTATAAGTAGTACCTCCAAATCTTCAACGCAAAAACCACCGCTGCTAACTCCAAATCGTGTGTAGGGTAGTTGACTTCGTGGGTCTTTAACTGTCCGGATGTGTAGGCTATCACCCTTCCACGTTGCATTAACACGCAACCTAAGCCCGAATAAGATGCATCTGAATACACCACTAAGTCTTCACTCCGTTCGGGTAATGTCAAGACAGGAGCTTGAGTTAATCTCATCTTCAACTCCTTAAAAGCACACTCCTGTTCTCGACCCCATACGAACTTCACATCCTTGCGAGTAAATTTGGTCAAAGGTGAGGCTATCTTGGAAAAGTCCTGAATGAATCTTCTGTAATATCCCGCCAAACCCAAAAAACTACGGATCTCGGATCGCGTCTTCTGAGACTTCCACTGCATCACTGCCTCAACCTTTTCTGGGTCCACCATGATTCCTTCTGCATTAACAACATGACCCAAAAATTGAACCCCGCGCAACAAAATCACACTTAGAGAATTTAGCATACAACTTCTCTCTCCTAAGTGTCTCCAATACCTCGTGTATATGGCCGACATGTTCTTTCTCGCTCTTAGAATAAATCAAGATATCATCAATAAACACTATCATTGATTTATCTAACATTGGCCGACAAACTCGGTTCATCAAATCCATAAAGGCAGCTGACGTGTTAGTTAGACCAAAAGACATGACGAGAAACTCGTAGTGTCCATAACACGTATGAAAAGCTGTCTTAGGAATATCTTGCTCCTTCACCTTCAGCTGATGGTAACAAGATCGAAGGTTTATCCTTGAGAACCAACTGGCACCTTGCAGCTGATCAAACAAGTCATCAATCCTCAGTAACGGATACCGATTCTTCACTGTCAACTTGTTCAGCTCTCGGTAGTCGATGCACATTCACATACTACCGTCCATTTTCTTCACAAACAGGACCGGAGCACCCCAAGGAGAGATACTCGGTCGGATAAACCCTTTATCCATCAACTCTTGCGGTTGCTCCATGAGTTCCTTCATCTCAGTCGGAGCTAATCGGTATGGTGCTTTAGCAACGGGTTGAGCACCGGGTGTTAAATCGATTTGAAACTCAATCTCGTGATTCGGTGGCACACATGGTAAGTGTTCTGGAAACACGTCTGGGAATTCACGCACCACTGGCACATCGGGCAATTGTGGTACCGACACATCCATATCTTTTACGTAGGCTAGGTAGGCACTACATCCACGTCTCATGCACTTCCCCACCACCGCGATCGAAATCACCTTCGGGATCGTAGTAACGCGATCTTTATAAATCGTCACCAAACTTCCATCGGGCGCAACTAGTTGAATCATCTTCTTGCGACACACGATGTTTGCTTCATAGGTTGCTAACCAATCCATCCCTAGTACTACATCGAATCCACCTAGGGGCATCACATGTAACTTAGCAGCAAACCTATGACCTTCTAGTTCTATGGCATAGTCCTCTATCACGTCAGTAATTCTTGTGGACTTACCAATAGCAGTTTCTACATCGAATGGCTCACTAATACTTCTACTAATAGCAAACAACTTAGCATAAAAAGTAGTAGAAATAAAACTCCTACTAGCACCAGAATCAAATAATACAGAGGCACAAGTTTGATTTACTAGAAACATACCTGAAACGACATCGAGATCTACTCTGGCTTCCTCCCGGGTCATGGTGTAAGCTCTAGCACCCGTCCTCTGTCTTCCTTCCTCTTGCTTCTTCTTCTCCCCAGAGCTCTCCGCCCTCGGCTTCTTCCAGTCCTTGCTCGCCTGGCCCTCCTCGCACAGACATAACACCTCAGCACCCTAGAGTCTCTAGCAATATGGCCAGGCTTGCCAAACCTGAAGCATACATTCAATCCCAACCTACACTCATCGGAATGCTCCCGTCCACATTTACCACACTTCCTCAGCTCCAGGCTTGACGACACCCTACGATCATCCACCTTCATCTTCTTGTTGGTTGGAGTGAAACCATCACGTCCAAACCACTTCCCGTTCCAGTTCTTATCACCACCACTCACCTTCTTCACCTCCACTACTGTCTTCTCCCTCTCATCGTACAACCTGCCCACCAAGTCCACAACCGATCGAGAGGTACCTGGCTGAGCAACGATCAGATGTCTGTGAATATCAGCCGGCAGTCCTTGGATGTACCTCTTGATCTTTCTTGGCACCGACGTCACCTGATCTGGCACCAGCCTTGCCATTTTATTGAATTTGGTGGTGTGCTGCTGGTGGGTCATGGTTCCCGCCTCAAGTTGCAGGAACTCCCTCTCGATCTTGTCGAGTTCCCTGTGAGGACAAATTCATTGATCACTAACTGCGTCTGCTCTTTCCATCGCGTCTTCTCGATGGCTCTGGTACCCTCAGCTTGGACAATGTTGTCCCACCAACACAACGTTGAGTCAACAAAAGAGTGGGTGGCGAACTTTACCTTCTACTCTTTGTGACACTCACTGATTTCCAACATCGCCTCCATCTCCCTCACCCAGCGGTGAGCGGAAACAGCATTACCATTGCCATCGAAGGTCAGGGGCTTGCACCTCTGGAATGCCCCATAACTGCACCCCTTGGTCGTCACCCCCACTAAATCATCCTCCTCGTCATCGGACAACATGATCTCAGGCTCCGGTTGTTCCTCCTCGTCCTTGCTCTCCTTCCCCGTTGATCCTTTCCTATTATCTTTCTCCTTTATCTCCTCGCTCCTCATTGCCCTGAGCACCATAGACGGTAAGACTGTCTATATGACCTGGTGCACCTCATCAGCAATCGCCTCCCTAGCGGAGGCATTCAAACTAGCGTTCTCATTCTCCTTACTCCGGTTATGAACCTCAGGGTTCTCGTGATCCGTCTCAGGAGCCTTAGCACTACTCCTGGTCACACGTGGCCCAGTACCATGTCTAGCTCGACCTCTACCCCTTGAAGCCTTTGAAGATTTCCATCCCGCCATTTCCTAAACGCTATAAAATTCGAACACTAACACAGTCTTTCAAGACAGTTGCTCAGTTTATGTTAAGTATAGTAAGTCCCTAATTACAGTGGCCAGTTATGATTAGCCACATACTTTACTCTTCATACCCCAAGCAATAACTATCCTGACTACATCAGTATCTAAATCTACTAAGAACACATAAGTCAAATAGCACACGCACATAATATTAACTAACTTTAAGGAAAGAAATATCTGATGACATGTAGCTACTCGGGCTGACATCCCTCTATTTGTCCCATTTTCAGTTTAAGTTTAGGTTTTTTAAAACAATTTACCCAATTCACTTAAACTATGGCTCTGATACCAACTTGTAAGGCCCCGATCCCAGCCACCTCACAGTTGGTCATTCATCACGTCATAATCACATTATAATAAACATTTAATAAAACATTGTAGCGGAATTAATACCAAAAGTTATCCATTCATTAATAAAAGATGTTTCTAAGCAATACACCCATAATTGTTATCAGTACAAAAGATTGTTTAACTGCATTACAAAACAACAAAATTATTAGTCATGAACGGATGTCAATCTTGCCCTGACGAGTAGCTTTCCCCGCGTGCCATCCTCAGGAATATTTACTTGCCAACTGAATATGTATTAAAGTCAGCGTTGCAGAGTGAGTCCTAATTTAAAGTTATTAAAATACCTTATATAATGTATATATATGAAAATACTCTTTTTATAAAATACTTTCCTTACTTTTGTAGGTGAGCATGCATCTACTATACATCAAGATAATGCTTTCTTTCTTTCTTTCTTCACTATACATCTTTGTTCATTTCCTACTTTTTAACTTTATCTTTCACTGTCTATGTGGACCAATGTGCAATCCCCCGAACTATGTGCGCGAAAACTGGTGCTGGGCCTGTGGTCTATAAATAGACCACGAACTATGTGCACGAAGCTGACCCAGTCACCTAGGGTATGCTACAAAGGTCCTGCCAATCTCAATGATTGAACCTGTGTGCATCCTTTGGGGTAGCTAACCCGCATCACAGTTAAGTTAACGACAACATGGTCATGCACCTCCTATGAGCTTGCAAGACTTTTATTATTTTAATTACGTTTCACTTTTCTTTATAATTAATCTTTCACTTTTGTTAACGATAATACTTTGCATTTATGATCATAAACATACCACATAAGTCACACAATAATAATTATATGAACATAAGAACAACTTATAATAATGTAATATAATAATAATTAAAACCCTAAAGTCAAACTTGGGTCAAACCTTAATGATTATGTTTTTTTCAAAATTTTAGAAATAATTCTAAGTGTTTGGGAGCATTGGAACTATTTAGGTGTTTCTGCCCTGTTTAGGCGTTTGGCCACTATGTGGGCGTCTAAGCTTATACTTAAATTATTAACACTTAGGCGCATGGGCCATTTCAGGCGCATGGGCCATTTCAGGCGCATGGGAACTATTTGGACGTATGGGTTATACTTAGGCGTCTGAGACTAAGTCTTAGACGCATGGTCTACTGTTCAGACGTATGAACGATCACTTAGAAATTCTAAGGCATTTCCATATGCATGGGGTACTTTTTGGGTGCATGGGCCCTATTTGGGCGCATGACCTGACTTAGAAACTTTTCTAAGGCAAATTTTAGGCGGTTGGGCCTTATTTTGGCGCATGAACAACCTGTTGAATGTATTTCTATGTTGTTTCCGGTGCCAAACATCATATTATCTTAGTCTAAAGTTACTCATACCATTCTAAGCATGAACATAACATAAAACATTCATAAACATCGTCATACATGCATGGATACATACGGTTACTCAAAAAACATTTGTAAAAATAGTTTACATACATTTTCAGCCCCAAGAATTTATAAAACATGTAGAAATACGGGGTCTAGAACTCACCTTTGTTGCTCTCAAGTTTAAACTCTTCAACTTGAGCTTCTCAGATGATTCTAACACCTAGAAACCCATCAAACACACACCCGAACACACATAAACACACATAAGCATATAACCGAGACATAGGCCGACCAAGAACAACTCAAAACAAAGAATTATTACCTTAATTTGACTTCTTCTTGTTCTTCCTTCCAAAATCCAAACTCTACTCTTTCTCTCTCTAAAATTCTGAATGCAAAAGGTGATGTGCAACCAATATGGGCGGCCATACCACCTTTTGTACCCACTTTTTATTCTTTTTGTCCTTTTGACACTTTTAACCCCTCAACTTGGGTTAAATTGTATTTTCTTTCTTTTATTCGCGTTTATTATTTCTTTCTCATCTATTAAAAATATCCAGGTGTTACACACCGTTTAACACACTAATGTATGTATTTGAACCCTAAAACCTGGTAGTGCCATATTAGCATACCGTCACTTCTATACAAACTCAAGCGGTAATTTCTATCAACCTGAACCCGCTGCATACTATGTAAATAATGTACACACCTTACAATATTATAAAAATAAAGTAATATATAACATCCGTATATATATATATATATAACATTGGTTATTATTTTTTGTAAACTATATAGGAACATGGTCACGCTTCAACAACAACACCCTGAAATGTCAGAGAATCAGATCATGCGATGGGTCTTGGGGGAGTGGCCCGGGTGGGAACGTGACATCGGGCCAATACCGAGCGTGTCTTCACAACCCCTAGCTCCTCCTTATAGAATGGATCAGCGGATGTTCTCACAGGCTAAGGTTGAGGAGATGATAGCAGCTAGACTGACAAGTGAGCAAGAACATTGGCAGTCTCAGACGATAGCTAATATGATGGCACAAATGTAGAGTCAAATCTAAAGTCAAGTCTAGAGTGCCTTGAAGAGAAGTTGTCATTCTCAACAAAGTGATGAAGATGATAAAGATGATGAAGGTGGGTCGTCATAGGATTTTGATTTGATGTTTGTTATGAATATTTTGAAACATTTTGGAATGTTTGTGTGTATGACTTCTTAACTTTAGACAATAGTTGGTTTATATGCTATCCTTTCTAATTGCGATTGGTTTAATAGTTGTGATTGTATTAGTGACTTTGAACAACAGGTTTGGTGCTCAGAAATACCTGGGTGGATTGCTGCAAATGCAGTAAAATATTAAAAAAAACAGAAGGTTTTTTGGCGGCGATATTTCGTCGTAAAAAATATTTTTGAAATATTTAATTATAATATTTATAATATTAAAAGAAATTTAAAACCATTTGCGATGAAAATAACCGTCGTAAAAAACCTTTTCCCCCGAATTTCCCTTATTTTAAATAGGTGGACCAACAAAAAATTTCGTAGCAAAATTCATCGCAATAAACCTTTTGAGACAAGTTAATTATAGTGAATATATAACGATGACAATTTCGTCGCAAATAACATATTGCGACGACAATAAGACTTTTTGCGATGAGAGTTATCACCACAAAAGCCTAAATTCTTGTAGTGTTATATGTAAATTAATCTAAGAATCTTATAAATATACTAGTTTTAGTAACTCTTGTATTACACACGAGTTTGCTTTAGTAACTCATTTATTTCATGGGTTAAATAAAAAAAAATTAAGTAGAATAAAATTGATTAACTATGAAATGATATATAAAGATAAAAAATGATTGAAATCACCTATTAGTAATAGCTATAAATAATAAAATATTTTTATCAACTTTTTAATCCTTTGTTTATAATTTTTTTATTTTTTAAAAGAAAATTAAAATTTATATTTCAAAACAACTGTTTAGAAAAACATAATTTTAAAAATTTTCTTATTATAACTCCCAATTTTAATTTTTTTTAGTTTGTAAAAGTTTTACTTTTTAAAAACATTTCATAGTTTATATAAGTTTTTCTTTTTATAAAAGTTAACTATTATAACTTCAAATATTTTATATTTTTAAGAAGGTTGATGTTTTAGAAAAAAATATATTTTATAAATATTTATCTCTTTAGAAATTATATTAATAAAAAGTTATCTTTCTTAATTTATTAAAAATATTTTAAATCTAAAAAATAAATAATACTGTCAGTTGTTAATGTAATTAGTGTAAATATTTAATAGTAGAGAAAAATGAGAAAATTTTATTGATGACAAATATGACGCTATTACTTATCCTCAACGGTTACTCTTTTATCGTAGTAGAAAGATTTAATTTAATTTTTTAAAGGAAAAGATTTTCGAGATTATAAGTATTTAAATATATTTTAAAATACTTCTTTACATGTCAAGCTTCTTGGCATGCTTGATTGGTTATGGTGACTAGAGTTGTTCACAAACACAATCAAATCGAATGCAGGTTTGCTCGAACTCAATTCCTTTACAAACCGAGCGCCTCGGTTGGATTGAATATAAAATTTTGAGTGCAAAATTTCATGCTTGAACTCGGTTTGATTTATAATCTAGCACTTGATTTTACTCGGTTTTGCTCGGTTTTGTATTACAGTTTAGTAGAAAACTAATCATTCATACAAGAGTTTTCAGTTACAACTCAAACTCAACAATATAACAAAAAAAACATACAAAATAAGTTTAACAAAATAGAAATCTAAGAGACAAAAAACTTTTAACTCGAACTCAAATCATAGGAGCTTCAAGTTTGAAGTAAAAGAGAGGTGACTAGAGTCGACAATTAGGGGGAAGTTGGAAGAGAGCTAGTAAATGCGATATTGCTATCAGGGATTTAGATTTAGAGTTGTTGATCACTTGTTGATTTAAAAGGACCAAGGGTAAATTGGTAAATAATTAGGGTAGAGTTATAGTAATAATAATGTTGAATCTAAAAAAAAACTAAGAAGAATTGTGAACTTGACACATGTCATTTTGTTGTTTTAAAAAGGAGGTTATTTTAGTTATTGTCATATCAGTTAATTATGTCATATATTTTACATCATATGTAATATGTATTCATTATTGTGTTTACGTTTTAGATCATTTTATGTTATTTTCTATTATTTTTATAGATCATATAAACTTGTTATATATCAGTATGGTATATATTTAGAAGTATACAATGATATACACTTTTAGCAATATTTTTTCAAAACTCATAGTGTTGAATATAACATACGATATTATTTTTGTTATTATTTTTTAATACATTATAAACTTGTTGTTATCTATCATCGTGTTTAAAATTAGAAGTAACAATAATGTTATTTCACAAATCTTTTTTTCAAAACTCATAGTGTTTTAACATAATATAATGACTATCAAAAAACATATTAGAACATAGTGTTATTTTGTTATTGTTTTTAATGTAGTAGACTAATTATTTGTTAATTTATTATTGTGTTTAACATATTAGAGATACATAATAATTTTATTCCACCTTTGTATTATTTTAAAATTCATCTATTTTACAAAAACACCATAGTATTCAGAATAACATAATAACTAACAAAAACACACACTGAACTGTAATAAAGACCTAATGACAAGATATGAATCTTAAAAGATAAATTTTTAAATATTTTTCTATAATAATACTGTATCTTAAAATGCATTTTTCATGGTGTAATTTTTATATAAACTAATGTCATACAAAAAAGTTGTTAACGTTTAAAAAAATTGGGGGAACTTGCAAAAATTTGACAAAAGTGCATATTTCTAAAATAACACTCTAATAAACTTTTCTTTATAATTCGATCTTAACCATTGACTAAAGATATTAATGATTCACATTACTTCATATATTTTTTAAGTTTTAAAAGCCTTTGTATTTTAACCATTCCCAAATAATTAAAAAGGTAAAATAGTAAATGATTAAATAAATTAATAAACCAGAAGCTTACTTTTATAAATGAAACTATAAGCTTGATGGTTATCGACTCAATGGTTTATTATAATACATGGGATAGCTCGAGGTGTTCTCTAGCAACATAAAGATTCCCGCCTTTAGGTTATTCACAGAGACCTCAAGGCAAGTAATATTTTGTTGGATGATGACATGATTCCAAAAATATCAAATTTCGGCCTTGCTTGAAAGTTTGTAGGACATGATACTACTCTTAAAACAAAGAAAATGGTTGAAACTAGTAAGAACCATATTTAACTTTAATATATTTCTTGAAGATAAGAAGGAAGATAAGATTGAACGAGTGACTCCCATACTAATATGTATATTTACTTTGTTTAATGTGGATTTAGTGGTTACATTTCTCCTGAGTATACGGTACACGAGTGTTTATCTATAAAGTAAGAAGATAAGAAACACTACTCTTGTTAAGGGAATAACTGCTCGCGTGCAAGTCAAGAAAACCAAAAATTTTATTGTTGAAAACAATAACAACTTGGTTGTTGTTCCTATTAGAGGTGGAAGATTAATAACCAATGCCCACTACCTTTTACCAACAAACTACCTATCTAGAGTAGTGAAGATGGAGTTGTTCATATATGCACAAGGTATTTGGAATTTCATACAACTACCAGAAGGAACTGTCGTGGATCTTAGCCTGTATGAAGTAAGAAGGGCCATAGGAAACTTTAGTGTCTCCAATAAGAATAAGGAAGGTGGCTCGGTCCTGTTTACAAGGTAAATATCCTATGTTTCTTAAATAGAATGCATTACTTAAATCTACATAATTTTATGTTATAAAATCTTAACTATAATCCTAAGTTTATAGGGTGTATTAGAAGATGAAAGAGAAATAGATGTGAAGCAACTCTTAGGAACAACCCAACAAGGACTTGATGAGTTCAATAATGAGGTCATTTGTATTATAAAACTTCAATATTAGAATCTTGTGAAACTTCTTGAATATTGTATTAATCAAAAGGAACTAATTTTGATTTACGAATACATGGCTAACAAAAGCTTGGACTGGTTTTTGTTTGGTTTGACTTTATAACACCCGGATATTTTTAATAGACAAGAACGAAAGAATAAACGTGAATAAAAGAAGAAAGTGCAATTTGACCCAAGTTGAGGGGTTAAAAGTGTCAAAAGGACAAAAAGAATAAAAGTGGGTGCATAAAGGTGATATGGTCTCCCATAATCACCTGCACATCTCATTTCTTTCGATTTTAGAGAGAGAAAGAGCAGAGAATTCGGGTTTTTGATGAAGAACAAGAAGAAGATTGAATTCAAGGTATGTTTTAGGTGACTTGAAGTGTTTTTGACTATTTTTAGTCTCGGGTTTGTGATTATACATGTTTGTATGTTCGGTTGTGTGTTTTTGGTGGGTTTTTAGGTGTTTGAGCTCATAACAAACGGGTTTGAAGGAAGTTATACCCAAAGTTGCATAAGGTGAGTTTCTAGGACCCCCTTTTAACATGTTTTAAATGATTTTAGGGCTGGAAATACATGTAAAGATGTTTTTACAAAAATGAAATTTTCACCCATATGTGTATGTATGAATATGTATGTGGGTGGGTGTAAGTTCGGGTTTAAATTTGTAGTTATGTTCATGATATGATGCTTAGAGTGTGGTGTTAAATGTAGATCATGATATATGTTGGATTGGGACTGATTTATGTTGAATAGGTGTAAGTTAGTTGCCCATGCGCCTAAACAGTGGCACATGCGCCTAACGGTAAAATTTCCTAAATGTCCCCAACCGCCCAGAAACCCAAACGCCTAAATAGTGCCTAACCGCCTAAGTGTCCATGCGCCTAAGTCAGGCCCATACGCCTGAATAGTAACCAAACGTCTGGAAAATTGCGCAGAATGATTGTCAGGCCCAAGCGCCTGAATAGTGTCCATACGCCCAAAAAGGCCCATGCACTAAGTGTAAGTCCAGACGCCCGCATAGTAGCAAAACGCCTGAACAGGGAAGAAACGCCCAAATAATGCTCATGCGCCTAAAAACTTAGAAATATTTTTAAGGGGTTTTAACAGGGAGATTTGTTTTTCTATAGTAAAATGTGCTATACGAATGTGTTAAAATAAGAGGTCAGCACGGCCCCAGCCAGGGGGGGTGCCCCTTGGACCCCACTAGAGGCTGCCGCCCCCGAACCCCCGCTGTCCTACAGTGGGTCGGTTACGTTCTATGATGACTTGTTATGTATGTGTATGTGTATGGGAATGGATGATGCATGATGTTTATGATGATGTGTGATGATGTATGTGATGTTATGTGATGCTATGTATGTTTATGTTGTGTTTCCTTATGTTCCTA
>BJCO01738017.1:0-10390 GCA_018326465.1 Flaveria floridana
TGTTCCCCCTGTTCAGTTATTATATGATATGATTATTAGCTCGGGGTATGTTATATCTGATATATGTCTTATGTCTGTTATTTTTATATCTGTCAATTCTGTGATTACCATCATGTCTGTTATTTTTAATGTCTGCCAATCCTTTGATCATCATCATGTCTGTTATTTTTTTATATCTGACAATTCTGTGATTACCATCATGTCTGTTATTTTTGATATCTGGCAATTCTTTGATCATCATCATGTCTGTTATTTTTGATATCTGCCAATTCTTTGATTATCAGCATATCTGTTGATTTTTGTT
The DNA here is from genome assembly GCA_018326465.1 of Flaveria floridana. NCBI lineage: Eukaryota > Viridiplantae > Streptophyta > Magnoliopsida > Asterales > Asteraceae > Flaveria > Flaveria floridana. Next base: position 305 of record BJCO01738017.1, read on the forward strand.
ATCCGCTGTTCCGTTCACTGAGCGTTATGCTCAGGCGTGCTTTTTTTTTCATGCACGTCAGGTCAGCAGGGTAATCCGGGAAACCAGTGAAGAGTGAATTGAAGACCAAGATTATATGTTACTTTAATTAATGTATTGAACATCTTAATTAGGTTCTTTCGGATTATGGAGTTTGTTTGAATTTATTTCTTTTGACAATCTCCTTAATATCGTGGATTGGTTTTTGATTTGATATCCGTATTAGTGACACGTCAGCCTCTCCGGGTTGGGGTGTTACAGAAGCGGTCTCTCTACCTATCTGGGTAGAGGAAAGACTTTCCACCACCTACCCCTCCCAGACCCTGCTCTTGAGTGGGATATACTGGGTTTATTTGTTTGTTTGTTTGTTTTGTATTTTAATTTACCTTAGCAAACTAAAATAACGATGATGATCATGCATAACTATGATGATTGAGAAGTATGTGAGTGAATCCTTTCGCAACGAACCTTTATTTATAGGTTTAAACCATTCCATCTATTTACATCCTATACTCTGACATTCGGGAGGAAGATTAACCAAGTTCCACACATGGTTATCGTACATAGATTGCATCTTTATGCCAATGTCATCTAGCCATTCCTTTGATTCAGAATCTAAGATTATAGATATGTAATTAGTAGGTTCATCCCAATCTACTATAACAATGTCGCCATTCTCATAAATTCTAACATATATGTCGATCTCTAGTACTTCTACGATGCTAGGAATAACAGCTGATTCCCAAATCCTCTCAGGTTCAGGTGGATAAATAGTTTGAGTCTATGATTTAGTTACTGGTATTTCTTGAATTTCATCTAAATCCATATGATTTTTTCCAATTCCTTGCGCCTTGATCTCCTTCTCTAAGAAGACAACCCTACTTGTTTTGAAAATCTGGTTTTCAAAAGGATCGTAGAAAATAGTAACAAATTAGTTTTGGTTTTCCGACAAAAACAACTTTATCACCTCGGGGTTTCAGTTTATCCAAAGATTCATGTGTAACATGAACATTATGTCCTCATATCCTAAGGTAGGACGCTTTGCGTTTAACCCCATGTCAAATCTCATAAAGCATTTAATCCACCTTTTTAGTTGGAGCTAGATTAATTATTTTAGTAACAGTCTCAATAGCAAAATACCATAAGGAGTGAGGCAAGTTTATACAAAACATCATTGATAGAACCATATCTAATAATGTTTGATTTCTCCTTCCAGACACAACTTAAGTTGTGGTGTAAGTTGTGAGACGATCTCATATTTACTTAGATGTTCGTCAAATTATTGACTAAGATATCCCCTCCTCAATTTGATCAAAGTATCTTAATCGTTTTACCTAGCTAGTTGTGTACTTTATTCTGGTATTATTTGAACATTTCAAACGTTTCATGTTTATGCTTCATAAGATAAACATAACCATATCTACTTAAATCATCAGTTAACGTAACAAAGTACATTTCTTCATTTCTGCCTATTGATGTGATTGGACGACATACATATGTATGTTCAAGTCCTAACGAATTCCAAGTCCTTTGACCAACACCGATAAAATGAGTTTTAATCAACTTTCCACTTAAGCATAATTCATATTCATCAAAAGACTCTTGACCTGTGGAATCTAATATTCTCGTAGTCTAAAGTTTCTTATGCGATTCTTGTTTATGTGTTCAAGTCGACAATGCTCATACACGTATCATTAAACTCTAATCTCATATGTTAATTGGAGATATTGTTTATATCATTATTGTTAATGAGTTCTATCTCATAGATTTCATTATGTCGTCTTACGTTAAAATAAAAAAACATCATTCAAATATGCAGGAATATAATCACCATTAAAAGCATATTTAAAGCCTTTTTCATGAAACAAGAAACTAAAACAATATTCCTAGTATTAGGTACGTAACAAACATTGTTCAATACAAGTTCTGAACCATTGGAAAATAAAAGAACAAATTCTCCTACTGCCTTCATAGCAACCTTTTGTCCATTGCTAATATTGAGTTTCGGTTCACCTTGTTTCTTCTTTCTAATATTCCTTAGTCTCTACCAATCATTAGAAATTTGAGAATCACATCTAGTATCAAACACACAAGATTTGTTGAAGAAAAAATGGTTTTAATAACAAATATATTTAAGGGTCCTACTTCAGAAGAGTTTCTTTGTTTGAACTCGGCTAGGTTTTAAGGATAGTTCCTCTTTTAGTACCCACTTTTATCACAATGAAATGTAAGGCCCGTTCCTAAGACGCTTACAGTTGGACAATCATCGCATTATTACATAAAAAAATACATATTTCATAAAATAAGCAGCGGAATTACATTAATAAAAAACATTCATTTCATTGATAAATACTGTTGTTAAGTAATACAATATTGTTTAAGTTACAAAAGCATCGTTCAATTACATTACAAAACAACAATATCCTTAAGTGTGAATGGATACCAGTCTTGCCCTGCCGAGTAGACTCCCCGTGTGCGGAGTAACCTCCCCGTGTGCCAACTAAAAATGCATAAAAGTCAGTGTTGCTGAGTGAGTTCTAGTTTTAGAAGTATTAAAATACCTTGTGTGTTTTATATACGAAAATATACTTCTTAAATAAAATACATTACTTTCATATGCGAGCATACATCATACGTACATCCAGACAATATTCATTGTTCATTTCGTTCTTTCGTACTTTCATTATTATCTTTCATTATTATCTTTCATCATCATACGCATACTTTCATTTCGTACTTTTCGTTATCATTCACTTCGTACTTTTCACTATCTTTTACTTTCATACACATACTCTCGATTCATACTTTTCATCATCTTTTACCTTCATTCGGATCGATGCTCAATACCTAAAATATTGTGCATGAAGCTGATGCTGGGCCTGAGGTCTACAAATAGACCCTGAACATTATTCATGAAGTTAACCCAGTCACCTATGGCATGCTATCTCTCCCTTTCATCCGGACCAATATGCAATACCCAGAACATTGTGCACGAAGCTGATGTTGGGCCTGAGGTCTACAAATAGACCCCGAACATTATGTACGAAGCTAACCCAGTCACCTAGGGCTTGCCACAAAGGTCCCGTCAATTTCAATGATTGACCCTATGTGCATCCTTCGGGTTAGTTAACCGCACACAGTTGACTTAACGACAACATGGTCGTGCACCTCCATTCTATTTTGCTTGCAAGCCATTCATTCATTCATTATGTTCCTCTTTTCATCTTTTTTATCTTTCACTTCATTAAATTATACTTTACGTTCATTCATACGTACATCATATTACGTAAAGTCATAACATTATACATAACGTATTTAATATAATATATACCTTTTGAAAACCGTTAAAAGATAACACATCATACTCATATGCATATCTTAACATTCATCACACCATAATCCTTATCACATCATCATACATACTTTAATATAGACCATCATATCACATCAGTGTCTATCTTAAACACATACCTCTTTAAACCCCTTAGAAAGTTCTAAGTTCAAAATAGGCGCATGAGACATTTCAGGCGCATGAGCCTAAAAATTTTCTAAGTAAAACAGTCTAGGCGCTTTGGCACTATGCAGGCGTATGAGAACTGCTTAGGCATTTTTCCACTATGCATGCGAATGAGCCTCACTTACGCGTTTTAACACTTAGTCGCATGAGGCACTTCAGGCGCATGGGCACTATTTTGGCGCGTGTCCTACACTTAGGCGCTTGGACATAACTTTTGGGTACATGGGGTACTATTTAGGCGCATGTACTTATGTTTTTCTAAAGCAATATTCAGGCGCATGAGGTACTGTTTAGGCACATAAGCTAGTACTTAGCATATTTTGCCAAATTTTCTAGGCGCATGGGAACTATTTGGATGCATGAATCCCACTTAAGATTTTCTAAGACAAATTTTCAGGCGCATGGGCTCTGTTTGGGCGCATGACAACCTGTTATGCATGTTTCTAAATTATTTTCAGTCTCAATCATCATCCCAACTTGTTCTTGACTTATATCTAGCTTTCTAAGCATCAACATCACATATAAAATCATAAAACACAAGAACACATACATTCATACATACGGGTAATATACATAATAATTATAACAACATTTTACATGCATTTTCAGCCCCAAAAGAGTATAAAAACATTTAAAACCAGGGTCTAAAACTCACCTTGACTACTTCCATACACTACCCCTTCAAAATTGAGAAATCTTGATGTTTCTAACACCTACGCCAAGAACACAAGAACCCAAACTGTTGATACATGTGTACCTAGTTTAGGAGCTTAATGTAAAATGTTTTTTATGTCTTACATATTTGTAATTGAATGGGTATGAATAAAATACAATATATGGTTGATGCTTATAATGTTTAATATTTCATTGGTTATTGTGTGATAACATATATTGAACTAACTATATAGGTTTGTGGTTGTTTGCATAATTCTTAGTCAAATATGGTTGAGAAACATATTTAAACTTAACAGTATGAAGTATTCATGCAAATGGACCATGCTAATGGGCCATACGCATGAATACTTCATGCTAATGGACTAGTCGCATGACTAAACCAGGAGACTGGATCAGTCGCACGATTGTGACATGAGATTGACTTAGTCGCACGACTGGACCTTCAGTCGTGCGGATGGATCAACCGCATGCTTCAGTCGCACGAATGAACCATGCTGATGGTTCAGTCGTACGAATGGAAAATCCTAACCAATAAATACCACTTAATTCGTGGAAAAACGAAAGAATTCGAATACCTACGCACATACTCGTACCCTAGTCGTCCAGAGGCTCAAGAAAACCTGTTCCAACTTCATAATTCGTTTCTAATCAATTCTCATTCGTTCTTAACGTTTGTTTTATCGTTGGATTGATTAGATAGTCGTTCTCACTGATTGGATCGCCAATCAAATAGGATTCCGCACTATTTGAGTTGGTATACGTGCAGAATTAGTTAGTACTCCGTACGTACATGGTCCTAACAAGTGGCATCAGAGCTTTGGCTCTTGATTTTGTGTGTGATTCGATTGATTTGGTATAAAAATCATGTTTTTTCATTCAAAACACCATCTTTTTGATTAAAACAGTGTTTTCGACGTCTCGAGGTCAAAAAGTTCACGTTTTTCGTCATACGGCAGATTAGGGTTCGTAAAAATTCGTGTTTGTGAGTCAAAATCTTCAAAAACCTCGAATTTTTCAAAACAGCAGCCTTCAGTCGCACGAATAGCTCATTCGTACGACTGAACTCAATTGTACATCCCATACGAACGATTGAACTCAGTCGCTCATCCAATCATACGACTGAGCACTCCATTCGCATTGTCCAGTCGTCCTTGTCCAACCGCACGATTGACTCATCCGTATTGTTCAATCGTACGATTGAGCCATTCGCATTGTTCAATCGCACATTTGGCCCATTCGCACGTCTCCATTCGCACTAGTGAATAAATCTTAGATTACAGCCTAAAGTTTATACAAATGGAATCAATACTCAGCCTTCCCTGCCGGTAGGGATTCACGGATCCAGAGTCTTTTGCTTCTGGAAAACGAAGTTGGTAATCACAATAAGCCCCCTAAGCTCATAACATTAGTCGATTACCCATAATGGAAGCAAAGGTTCGAGATATACTTAAATGGAGTTGATCCTAATCTGTGGGAATCAATCGAGACTGGGTATAGCATGTCGGTTGGTGCTGATGGAGTAAAACTTACCTTGGGTGGCATGACTGATAACCAGAAGGTTAAATACAATGCGGAGAAGAAGGTGTATGCTTTGTTAACTCAGTCAATTCCTAAGGATATATTCCATCAATTTTCTAAGATTAAACAAGCCATGAAGTTATGGGATGCTCTGGAAAAACGGTATGACCGGAATGCGATGTTGAAGGCATTAAAGGCAAAGGCTTTGAAGAAGGAGTTTGATAACTTCTCTTCAATAGGGAAAGAGAGTCTGGATTATGTAATCAACCGTTTCTATCACTTGATGAGTGAGCTTCACACTCATGGGGTTACCACGTCCATGGAAGACAAGGTGTTGAGTTTTGCAGATGGATTGCCAGAGAAGTGGGTTTTGTTTGTTTTAAATCTCAGACAGAATGATATACTGGCAAAGTTGGATATCAACGATCTCATTCTGAAGCTGAGAGAGGAAGAGTTGAGGATGAAGTACAGATCCCAGAAAAGTTCATATGATCAGAACCCGTCACTATACAACTCAACTCCTAAACCAAAAACTTCTGGAGCATCACTCCAAACAGCATTCGTCTCCAATTCAGCTGCTCCTTCTCAAGCTGTTACTTCAGGATCTAACACGTCAGGGTCATCTTGCACCCAATACATAGCACCTGAAGCCAATGCTACAAAATTGAAGACCGAGAATCTCGGTAATGTGACTGTTGAAGTAGCAAAGGAGCATATGGATCTTCTAGCAGCGGTCGTTCACTCCTATGACGGTCTAGTTGCGGGGAAGATTGGAAACTGCCATCTCGCCGATGAAGACTACGAGCAGGTAGATGAAACTGAGCTCGAAAGAATGGATATTATATGGGCACTGGCTAGTGTTGTCCGGAGGGAGAAGAAGTTTGTTAAGAAGACCGGACAGAACTTGATAGCCACAAAAGACACTACTTTTGGTTTTGACAAAACCAAAGTTACTGCTTTAACTGTGGAGAAAAGGGGCATTTCAAACGTGAATGTGTAAAGCCCAAGAAGACAGATAACAGGAATCCTTTCTCATCTTTCAATCGTGGAGACAAACCCACCAATGGGGCTACATCATCAAGCAAGGATCCTAAGGCCTTGACTGCACAATTTGATGAAGGACAAGATTGGAACTTTCGCTTTGTGTCTCCAGGAGAATCCAACATTGCATGTGTTGAGGGTTTGGATAACGACTCGACAAGCGAAGGTGATATAGCAGTGGAACTCGTAATGTTAGATCATGAAGATACTGCTACTTTGGTCACTCACCAAAACGAAGAAGGTCCCAACACAACATGTTCAGAATCACCAGCACCTGAACTGTCAAGCTCTACGATGATGGCTGATTCAACCGAACCTTCTCAGGTAAGTTCCACAGACCAACTTTTCGATAATCATGCTTGTTCTGAATGTAATAAATTTAGGGATAGCATAGATTCAAAATTTGCTAGGCTATTAGATCACAATGATAGCTTAGTAAATGATTTACAACTGTGCATAGAAGCAAACCGAATTTTAAAAGAAAATGAGCACAGTTATAAAGAGAAAATAGAACTGTTAAATAAACAACTAAGGGAAACTGAAGTTATGGCCTTTAACCAAGCAAATGATATAAAGTTCTATTTAAACTCCTTGGAAGAAACAAAGAAAGAAAAAGCAGTTTTGGAAGTCGAAGTCAACTCACTAAAACAAAAACTGCACAGTTGGACTAGTTCTTCTCATATAGTTCAACACTTAGTGAGAGAACGAAATCACAAGGAAGGGTTGGGTTACAAAGTGGTTCCACCACCACATGAGACCTTATTGAATGCTAAAATCAAACCAATTAATAATAACCCAATCAAGGATCATATAGTGTCTACTCCTCTTGTAAGTGATCCAGATTCCACAAGTAAACTTGTTGAATCTATCACTAAACAGAAGGAGACCACTTTGAAGTCAAAAGGTAAGATGCCTATTGTTAATTTGGATGAACAATTTGCAAAGGTTAAGGTGAAGTCAGGTTCAAAGATGTCTAATTCAGAACCCAAAAAGACAATACAATTTAACAAATCTAGAGCATCATGTCTAAGTCCAAATAAACAAAAGGGTAAAGATGTTAAACATGTTCAAACAATGAATTTTGTTACAGAAGTAAAAACATCTAAACAAGAAATGTCAAAACCTAAAGAAACTAAAGTCACACCTGTGTCACATACTTCCCAACAGAAACAATTTAACCAACATGTCGAAAGCAGATCTTGCTACACTTATGGAAAGTATGGACACATTGCTTCTAAATGTTCTTACTATCAGACAACAAGACAGAAGATTGAACTTAATGATCCAAAACCTAGTTCTTCAAAAAGGAGGTCAATTACTCCACCAAAAAGAACCTTTGAACCTAAAGTTCAAACTATAAGCCAATCGTCTGTTTATCACAAACAGGCCTTACATAAAACTGGCTTATGGAAAGAAAAATCAAGTCTCATGTCCGATAATGAGAACACAAAGAAGAATGATCTACCTCCATCCTCAAATGGACAGTGGGTAAAATTTATGATGTGTGATTTCTCAGGGTCACCCAAGCCAGTAAAGGCTTGGGTCCCTAACCTAAACTAATCATTTCCTTTTAATGTGCAGGGTGTCTGCTATAGTGCTTCTTTGAATACCTGGATTGTTGATAGCGGTGCATCAAGGCACATGACTGGAAACATGTGTCTATTGTCAAACGTCAAACAAATTAAAGGAGGACACGTTTCATTTGCTGGAAATAAAGGAGGTTACATCACTGTACAAGGAGAAGTGGGAAACCAAAAAGTGAAGTTTGATAAGGTAAACTATGTTCAACAACTTCAAAATAACTTACTTTCTGTTTCTCAGGTATGCGATAAGGAGTTCAAAGTTGTATTTGACAACAAGAAGTGCTATGTTCTGAAGAAGGACTATGTCATTCCGGAGGACCAGGTGTTAATGTCAGCTTCAAGATGTAATGATTTGTACGTCTTGGACCTCTCAAAGGCCTCCACAAACGATCATCAAGTTCAATGCTTCTTGTCAAAGGCAACAGAAAAAGACTCCATCTCCTGGCATAGGAGAATGGGACACATAAATCCCCGGAAGATGAATCACTTGATCAAGAATGATCTAGTGCGAGGAGTAAATGTTCAAAACTTCCAACTACCGGATTTCTGTGTCGCATGTAAGAAAGGAAAATAGAAAAAGAAGTCTCATAAGGCAAAGAACGTTCAATCAATTGACCTGCCTCTTGAGCTTCTTCACATGGATCTGTTTGGCCTAGTCAGTACAAAGAGCATTACCGGTGATTTATACTGCTTTGTAGTTACGGATGATTACTCAAGATTTTCTTGGGTGATGTTTCTGAAATCCAAATCGGAGACATTTGAATCATTCAAACAGCTTGTAACTACATTGGAGTCACTCTACAAGCTGAAGGTAAGGCAAGTTCACTCTGACAACGGCACCGAGTTCAAGAACCAATGGATGTAGGAATTCTGCAAAGAAAAAGGAATTGTGCACCAATTCACATCGGTCTACACTCCTCAAATGAACGGGGTTGCCGAGAGAAAGAATCACAACTTTATAGAGACAGCCCAGACGATGCTAGCAGACTCGAAACTGCCTATCCAATTTTGGAACGAGGCAGTAGCTAATACATGTTACACCCTTAATCGAGTCCTGGTGGTCAATCGTCATTGTAAGACGTGTTACGAGTTAATCCAATGACGTAAACCTAATCTAGAGTACCTCGAACCGTTTGGTGCACCATGTACACTGCTGAAGAAAACACAGTCAGGGAAATTCAGCGAAAAGGCTGAACACGGGATTTTCTTAGGATACAACATACCGAATAAGAGAGTTTACAACAACTCAACGGGTCAAGTAGAAGTGTCATGCAATATTGATGTAAAGAGATACACCACCCCCCCTGCTGGAAAAGGACCCTCTTTCTTTTTCGACTATGATGGATTCTTTAAATCTTTCAACAACCCTCTCTTTCCTCCTGAGGATGACTTATCGACCAGAATGATATACGATGTATTAAACACACCTTTGTAGGATCGATGACTTCAGCTTCACAAGGTGAGCCTTCTAGTTCTTCAGGGGGAGCATTTGAGGTAAATGACTCCTCCTCTGATGATGAAGACGTAGCAAATGATCAGGTAGATCAAGGGCAACAGGTTTCTTGCTACTCCACGTACACAAGCATCTGATGTTAATGCCTCTGACACTTCGGAACCTCACACTCCCACTACCTCAGATACTGAACCTGCTGTTCACAATCTGGATAATGAGGTAGTTGTACCCACCACTCCTGGATCTCGACTAAATGTTTACCATCCGTTGGATAATGTCAT
>BJCO01738018.1:0-10283 GCA_018326465.1 Flaveria floridana
TAATATAAAAGTTTAAAATGTATATATAACTAATTAGGAAGAAATTACTTTTTAGTGTGGATATTTAAAGTTGATAAAATATAGTCTACAAGTGTGAAGAATTAAAAGAAAAAGAAATAATAGAATAATAATTTTGAAATACGGTACAACTATAGGTCAAAGTCCTACACATAAATAGTTAGTTCAAATGAATGTGATTCAAGAATACTTGATATTATAATACTTAATGCTGCGTAGTTGATTCTTGGTCTAGACAATTGGTATAATCCGATTCTAAGAACTATGCTTTCATTGAGTACATGGGAAGTTAAAGTGGTGTATAAGATTATGTTCTCTTTTTGATTGTTTCTTATATTTTTTAGATATCATTTTAGAATAATGAGTTCTTAACATATTGTTTAATTAACAATTTCATACACCTTAAAGTTTAACTAAAGAGCTTAATATAGAATTAAATACAAATGAGGGTTAAACACTTTAAAGTTTAACTAATTAAGCCATTTAAACTACTCCAAACTAGAGTTTACCATACTATATGTCAACGTGTGAAGCACGAGGCAAAATTAGCATATTATTGAAGGGCATTGATGCTTGATTGGTCTTAGTATTTTTCTAGAGTATGTGTAAATAACTAAATATTAAAAACTAAATAATCATTTTTCAATTGTAGTTTGCTTACTAGGATCCTAAAGCATCTAGAAAAGCCATAAAGCGACATTGTGTAATTCAATTAAGGAACGCATGTTCTAGCATAACACTACCTTTGCAAACTCATCCTTTCCACGTGTTACATGTCTATGTACACACAAAAAAACAGACCAATATTTACAATAATTAATTATTTTTTCTGGGCTACGGGCGTCGACCATCTTTCACGTGTGCCTACTCGCCTTCTTTCCTCTTTGCTCTTCTTTTCTACGAATTTGACTTATTTTTCCTCTCACTCTCACAAAACGTTGTTCATTTGCCCATGACACTCTACCACACCATCTCTCCTTCGTGACAACCTCTCTCCTTTACTTCAGACGAATGCTTTCACGACCTTGATAGAAAAAGTCTAATGAACAAAAATGATTTGATGTGACCACGTCGATAGTAAAAGGATATTTTGTTACCAAGTCAAATGACGGTCATGTTTTAAGTTTACATCAACACATGATAAACGAGCATCCATGAATAAAAATAGATTGGTTTATCTTATTATAATCATATAGAAAAAGCAACGATCAAGATTGATAATAACAAAAGCAACGATACCATCGTTTGATTGGTTGAATTCATTATTCTCTAGTGGTATGGGTATAGTCCATTTGAGAACAAAAAAAAATTGAAAAATACTCTTAAATTAAATTTAAGTCATTGATTTGATTAATATCCAAAAATCCATGGTTCAAAAGATCATGGCTTTCGTGCTTTGGTTGGTCTCCGAGATCCTTTCGATGTCGTATGTTGTGTTGAAGGGATATCATATAATCCGATCGATTGCGTAAAGCCCGCGGTAGCAGCGGAACCGGGAAAAGTATACAGAAAAGAGTTTTTTTTCTATTATATTAGTACTTTTTTCATATTAGATTAGTATTAGTTCGTGACCCCGGCTTAGTGAGTCATTTCTTCAGTATGAACTGCTGGTGGCAGTCCAATATTTTGTCTCTGTGAACCAAGGAGAAAGGAGGCTTGATGGGAAGAGGATTGTACCGTGAGAGAAGCAAAAAGACCAACCTCTTTCAAATATAGATTATGATAAAGGTCCCACATAAATACAAATATTTACTTTTTTATTTAAAAAAACTAGAAAAAATTAATTTAAAAATTTTTCTATTTCTCTTTGATTTTCATTAAATCATCCCCCCAATGTTACAGTCTAATTGTGCTCGTCTGTTTAAAATAGTGATTGATTTCTTTTTTTAACAAGGCTGATCAACGTTACTTCATAGTTGAATCGAGGAAATGAGTGGGCTTGGGGTAAAGGTTATTGGGTTGACATGCTTACTGTTTAAAACGCGATGGGTTTAGGTTAATGGGTTTATATGGATAAATAGATAATGGTCCAATTAGTTATATTTTTTAAAGTTAAGTTCGATTTTACTTCTTGAGTTTTGTTAAAATAATCATTTTCCTTCAAAAAATTAAAAATATTAATTTACCTTCAAAAGTTTTACAAGTTATTTCAATTCTAGTTCAAAAGTTTTATTAGTTGTTTTAACTCTATCCTAATGAATGAAACTTTTAAAGTGAAATTGAAACGATATATGAAACTTTTAAAGGTAAATTGATGTTTTTACTATTTTGAAGGAAAATGGTTACTTTAGTCAAACCTTAAAGAGCAAAATTAAAATTAACTCAAGTTTTAAATACGCTTTAGTTTGTTATTTTTTAAATAATTTATTGGTATATTTTAGTAAAATTTTGAATAAAAATTTTTTGGTTGTCGATATCATAAAAGTCTCAATGGGTGGGTATCAACATTTCTTGGGGTGTCTATCATTGCATATATATCAAAAAAAAATTCATAAATATTAGATACCTTCAATCCGCATTGATGGGTTCGCCCATGCTCGATGCCTTCGAATGAGGCGTAATATATGTGTATATTGTGAATTAGAGATTGGGACTGAAAATACAATCTATGAAGTACCATTCAAGAAGAGAAAAGAAAAAGGGAAAAAGAAAAAAGAAAAAAACTTAAAGAGTTAAATGAGTCTAAGTGCTCACAGGTTGCAAAAACCAGGAGCTCAAACCGGTTGAGACTTGAACGAGTTAGAGCCTAAATTAACAATAAACAGTGAGCTTACTAAGCTCACGAGTCTAAACGAACATTTTATTTATACAATATAATAATTATATTTAATATAATAGATATATAATTAATTAATAATATTAATGTATATAATTGCAAAATAAAAACTATAATTAAACAAAATTATAGATGTATGTAAGAATAATTATATACGTATATAATTAAAATAATTAGTGAAAAACGCATCAAGCAACGAGCTTTAACCATATGTTTGAGAATACTTTGATCTCTCTTAAGTTACATGAGCCGAACAAGAGCTTAGGTGAGCTCGTCTCATCTCTTTACACCCCTGTGGCATCGGGAGTATTCATGAACTAGTCCAGCCGCTTTAAAGCATACACATCAGCTATGTAGTCAAAGGCCACAAGGCCTCGCCTAGATGTAAGAGTGCAGCCTGGGCATCAATAACACCTTGTGTACATCAAGGTGCATGCACACAGATTCCGGCAAAATTCTAAACGGCACCAAATGGTCGCCTATTACACAGCTCAGTAACTCTCTGGACTGGTGGTACCTATTATTGTATTGCTCTGAAACAACCGAAAACATCTAAAATTGGCCAGGGACTAGCCTAAAAAATGTGTAAAACCCCTAATAATTGCATGTTGCGAGTGTTGCTTAAGAAGGCCATTGCCTTAAACGCCTTGCACCTAGGTGGCAGACCACAGTGTGCACCATAAGCGTGTATTACCTTTAACTTCTTTAACATATCAGCCAAACAGAGTAAACCTGATTTGACCTTTTTGCAAAGCAAACTGGTCAAAATATTAATATAGGTCAGAAAATAAACCTCGATTTATCTTAAGTACCTAACCCTCATATCAACTAACCCAATTCAACCGTGTTTGGCAAATATAGTACTGTTGTGGCAATTCTTTTAGCTTGTGCACATTCTAACAGGATCACCAACATGACTATATGTGATTTCTTGTATCAACATTTGGAAGATTACCTAGATAATCACCCATTGTGTCAAAGGCACAGACCTAAGCCTCACAGCATAGTTAAATTTAGCCCTTATGACTTAACCTCCAGCCAATGTAGATACCCATGCTGAAATAATACAAAGAATTCTTACCTTAACAGTTAACATTTGACTTGTTCTCCACTACATAAAAAATGAATGATTAAAGAAGATAGGAGAGACTAAAAGTGACGATGAGCCAAAACTGAAATCAGTGAAAAGGAGTAATTAAAAGAAGATGAATGCTTTAACACAAAAAAAAACAGAGGATGCAAAAACAAATCTTTGGACAAAATATACTGCTTCATATATCAAGAAGCAAACAGTTACCCATTCATACATTAAACCGCTAAATGTCTAAAATCACTAGTAACGACAGATAAAGATACTATGAATATCTCCATTTCCTATCAAGATCATCATATAAATCACAGGCTTTTTTACCTTCCCGGAGACAAGTGATCTTCAACTTCTCCATTGTAGACACGTATATCTTAATCTTTCCTTTTAGCATTTTTTCAGCATTTCTTCTCAACTCTGTCAGCCGGCCCATACTAGCAAGCCCGTTAAGTAAAGCATTGGCAGCAGCATCAATGGGAGTAACACCATCCTTCTTCATATAGAACCAAATCTCATATGCCATCTCAGGATCATCATGATCAAAGAACAATGACATGGCATCAGCACAATTTGCTGGAGTTGGAGGCTGTTCGTTCTTGATCATCTCGAAGAAAAACTTCCCTGCTTCTTTCACCTTCTTGTTCTTAATCAGACATTGGAAAATTATGTTGTAGGTTACAGAATCAGCAAAAACACCATAGTAAGGCATTTTATCAAGGAGTTCGAACGCGTTAGCAACTTCACCATTGTTGCATAGCAAACTGATCATGGCATTATACATGCTCAAACTTGGGGTCAATCCACTCGTCATCATCGTATCCCATAATAATAAAGCATTAGCGGAATCATTCTGCTCAACAAGAAAATCAAGAGCATTGGAGAAGAATTTCAAGCCTGGCAAACACTTCTTCCCCTTCATGACCTTAAGAAAGTTAAAAGCCTCGTCGATCTCTGAACCTCTAACTAGAGTGATCAAAAACGCATCATAAGCTGCCATGTATTGTGGGCTCCACCCAATACGAATTACCATCTCGCCAAACACTGTCTTAGCCTTAGCCACATTACCTTCCTTCTCCCACCCTTCAAACAAAATAGCATATGTATCTCCATCTGGTGGTATTTTAGTCTTGACCTTTTCAAAGAATTCATATGCTTTTGCTACCTGAGACTCCTCACGACACATGGCACTCAAAAGAGAGTTAACCGCCACAACATCAGGCTCAAATCCATATTTCTCCATCACATCAAACGCCATTACAGCTTCAGAGAACTCCCCAGCTTCACAATAACTCCCGAAAACCGAAACAAACGTGGCGAAAGACAAAACCCCCTCTTTCTTCATCGACCTAATAGCATCCCACATGTCATTAAACATCTTATTCTTCCCAAGTAAATCCACAATCAAATTCCACATCAAAGGTGACTGCTTTTGCCTCAAACCAACCCACTTGAAAAATATCACAGCAGTTGCAGGATAACCATATGATAACTTAAGCACTTCCTCTACAACCTCGGGCTCGAGGTTCATTCTCAAGGTGGATAATGCAGTTTCAACCTCCCCTGGGTAAACCCTAGATAACATTTCACACACAGTTCTTGCTCTTGGTGATATATCATGGGCATCTAGATATGATGGAAACTTTTTTGGGGGTTTCTTAATTTGCTGTTGGATTTGGGAAGTTTGTTGTTGTTCTAATGGTTTTGATGATACAGGGCCAGCCTTATGTGGCTCCATGATCTTATCCGTATACACACAATCGCACTTAGACGCAACGAGTATTACAATTGAAGGAGATTGTAAAGGGATAAGAAGATTAATAAAAACCCTAATTGAAAAACCTGGTGATTGAAATCAGTAACTGGAGTGTAAGGTTGAACGATTGAACCTTTGAAATGCCTACAAGGACGATTGGAAGCAAATTACACATCGGGAAACCATATTAAACTCGAATTTTGAGGAAATCATATGAGAGTGATGGTGTTGACCGACAAACAGGTTCTCTTGGTGTTGACCATGAACCCGAGATTCAGTGCAGGCTTCATTAGGGTTACATGTTGGTAAACCACTGTTGATCGAGATCGACTTGCTTTTTAAGTCGTGCGATTAATCATATAAGATCATATAGCCCAACTAGTTAAAGTGAGATACATATGTAAATAAGTAGAGGTCATGCGTTTCACTCTGAGTAAAATGTTTATAGTTGAGCTAGTTGGTTTTCTTATCAATGAGTTTTCTCCTGAAGGGGTTGGGGCGCGGTCCGGCTGGGATATGGATAGATGGGCTCGATTAAAATAACAATTATCATCTGAAACAGTGTCGTACGGGGGCTGGGATATGGATAGATGGGCTCGATTAAAATAACAATTATCATCTGAAACAGTGTCGTACGTTTGCCTTTAAAAAAAATTTATATAAGATCGTAAACTAATTTTTATGAAATTATAGATAGGAGACAACTATCACAATGTTTCGGTCGTTGGTTGATGGTTATAAGTTATAACTACCAATAGATGGACATAAAACTTATCAATAGAGTATCAATCAACAATAACTCAGTTATCATTGTCGATCCAGTTTTCATTGATGATCAGTTACCATTGATTATGAGTAATTGATGACCAATTTATACCAATGGACTAATCAACTAATTAGTAGTGACTTAGCATGATGTTTCCACTTAAGCACACGAATGATTAGTTTCTACTAGTGGGAATGCCTGCGCGTTGCAGTGGGCGTCTCGATTCAATTATGATGTCTATTACGAACCACAACTCGTTCCAGGTAGATTTATAAGAATGTTTAGAGTCTTTAAATTAGTCATTATTGATGCTTTGTTGATGGTCTCCGATTGTCGTGGTGTTTTGTCCAAAAGCAGTTAAAGATTTACTTTGTTGGTGTGCTAAGGTTGTGTTTATGAGCTACCGTTTGGTTTGTTTAGTACCTATTTGGTTTAAGAAGAATGTTTTCTATGGGTGTTGGCTGGTTCATTGGGATGACAAAGAAATGAACACGCAAACAACATAGGTGATGAGACAATGGTGACCCAGATACACTATAAAACAACAAATAAAACTACAGGATAAATAGAAAGACTAAACACAATATTAATACACAACAATAAGTATGCACAATAAGACTCCAAATCAGAATGAGTTACATTAAAGTCATTTTATACAGTTGATTTTCATCACTTGAGTTTTTTTTAAATAATAATTTAGATATATCAACATGTATAGATAAAATTACCTTGTCAAGACAATAATAACAAATGATGGTTACATGAAAAAAAGGATGAGTCACACAAGTTCGACATGAACTCTCACTCCCATAAGAACACGACATAGACAACCAAGATAAGAAAGACAACCTACACAATATGCAACATACAAGAAAAGCATAGATAAGCCATATGAAGCAAACACGACACTGCCTGTTATGACTAACCCTTCTAAATATATACCTCTGGCCTAAAATATGAAGAGATAATGTGTTCACATCAGCAATAACAAACCCCCCATGGAAGAAAATGATAGTCATTTTTGCTTCCCTATGCTATGGAAAGTACCATAAGCTTAAAGTTAAAAACAATTCAAATAATAGCAATAATGACAATCCACTTTGCAAGCTTTTTCTGGATTGTTAGCATTTGACAGCGATATAAGGGATCATAGACAGAGGAAGAGGAAAATAAATAATGTTAAATATAAATAAGAAAAGCATTGTAAGGACTAAAGAATACCCAACTAATTATGATCATAATGACTGGACTAAACTATTTGAAATATAAGCAAAGTCAAACATCGTCGAATAAGTTTTAATTATTTCAAGAAAACATAAACATGCAAGAACCTGAAATGAGGTCAGAATAGCAAAAAACATCATAAATTAAAGTACATTGATTTTGAATGTCCAAGCACATGCTTCATCTGCATAAACGTGTACACGCCAAACGGCATGAAAATAAGGCCTCAAGATTCAGAAATGACACACTTATGTAAAGGTAAAATGCACTCCTTGGTAACTTGAGAAAGTTATTAGGTGTCAAAAAAGAAATAAGAAATTATTGAAATAATATAGTCAGTCATATGATTATGGATATTTCAACATACAAAAAAAACAGACAGGATGCTTGTGAAGAACATTTTTTGCAAATTACACTACCATATAGTCATAAAGTGACTGAAGAGATACCTTGATTCAGGAAATATTTTATATATAACAGGTAGATGAATAAAGATAGCTTAAAGTACATATATCAAATCGGTCAAACAGGTCAAGACTGGCTAAAAATGTCCTTGTAATGCCTAAATGCTAAACTTAATAAATTCAATTTATTCAAACTTTTCAATTATTATGGAAATTATATTAATTCTATAACCTAATTATTTACAAAGAATTTTGAAAATAATTGCTTCGGGTTGACTCACCCACTCATTTCTTTTGACCTGTATGAAAATTGTGCAACCCATATGTTTTTTGAATTCACCATACACACATGTTAATATCAGCAACGCTTAGGCTCCCAACCTATGAAATGTTTAGCTCTGAAATTAACAGCAACATTTTTCATTCAAATACAGTAGTATCTTCAAGAAGAACAAACTTTTTTTATCTAATTTGAACTAATAGATCAACTTTTGTAGCATCATTTGAGTCAAACTACATAACTAAAATGAAAGATAGAACCATCAGTTTATGGTAAACATAAAATTTTAAATCAGATTAATAGTCTTGAAATTCCTAAAAACATTTGTGAGGACATGCAATTCAATAAACGTCAAGTTTAAAAAAGAACATTTTTGTTAAGAATCTTACCCTGACACAAATTTAACAAGTGCAATACTTCCAACCAAAGATGTAATCAAAAGGGCTTAAATTTCCTTCATGTTTTATCAGAGAAAGAATACCTGAAACATAATACATATACATATGAATGGCATGTTTGGAAAAACACCGAAAACCTACATTGACACTTTAAAGTCTATCTTTTTGTCAATCCTAGCCAAGTCAAAACTTACAAAACGTGACACACAAACGTCATTACTTGCTAGCATTATTTGATTCAAATGACCAAAACTCATCAATTTGACTGGTATCATCACTTGGTTTCCAACTCAATTTTGACAAAATACCAAATTTATTTCCTCTTTGTGCATAAACAAATCAAAGTTAGTAAACAATAGCTACAACATAAATACATACATTTATAACGATCATGATTTAAACTGATCAAAGAAGGCGTAGAAAAGGGCATTATGTAAATAAAACATCATTAAAACCATTCTGTTTAGGCATACTCTTAAAAGAAAGTTTAGGCATACTTATAACATACATATAAGCATGAAAAGAAACCCAAATAAACCCCAATTGAAAGTGGGTGTAAATTTGAAACAAAACCGAATACAAGATCTTCAATCACCTTCGCATCTCTATTCACAAGAAATCAAAACCTAAAACATCAAACTGAAGTAACAATAATGAAACTTGCTATTCTGTAATGAACCAAAAACAAATAAAAACTTGAATCTCTGTTTACATCACACTTAACAATTTTGTGATAAAATTTCTATATTTAGATTATACAACTTCATATTACCTTAGTAAACGACCACCAATTTCAGCTCGAAAGGTAATTTTCATTCCCTACATTGCACTATAGCACTTGATGCAATCGGAAGCCCTAAACCAAAATAGCTTTGTGATGGAAGAACTCTTCCACTTCAAGAGGACCGTAAGTGACGAATTTAAGAATAAAAGGCTTTGTAGATTATACTTGCGACAAGAAATAGAGGCTTTGCAGATGAAACCGACAAGGAGATTGAACTGGTGCTATGACGATACAATTGGATCTGGCGATTCAGATGCAAATGGCGAGGCGATTTAGTGTCTTAACTCATGATCATTGAACGGAGCCGACTGTAATGGAGTAGAGTGATGAATGAGAGGGTAATGGTGGAGATGGAAATGCGCGTCTTACCAGGGTTGGTGAATTTACAAATATGCCCATTGTTTCTGTATTATATAGTAGTAAAAATATTGTTTTCTACTAATTATACAAATCTGAAGAAACTTATATTCACATTTTAATAAGGTGACACAAGTATTTTCTACCATGGGTGTCAGTGATTGGGCAGTGAAACCTCCACCAAGGGCTCTATTCTTGGACCTTTTGGTTCATTGGTCTATGAAATTAAAATAGTATTAACAACGTACAATCTATAACTGATAACTCATAATTGGTAACGACACAACTATACTTTGATTTTAAGTAAACTGAATGATACAAGTATAAAATCGACCGGTTTCTTATGTTACCTTTCTGCTACTATTCCAAAAGAATAGGCATCTTTGAAGACAAATCATAATCAACAAATTCAAAAATACAAATGTATGGCTAGGGT
>BJCO01738023.1:0-11376 GCA_018326465.1 Flaveria floridana
AACACATAACATGCGCACATAAATTCTGGTTAACATTACGAAAATACCTGATGGCACGCAGCTACTCAGATTGGCATTCCTTCCCTTTCCGTCCGATTCTCAGTTTAAGTTAAGGTTTATTTTGAAAATTTACCCGTTTCACTTAAACTTTGGCTCTGATACCAACTTGTAAGGCCCCGTTCCCGGGCACCTCACAGTTGGTCATTCATTGCACATAAACATACATTTTACAACAATTATAAATAGACATTTCAGCGGAAGCATTCAAAAGGGATATCTCATTTCATCATAAAAGCTTATACAAGTACTATATCGTTAATCGATTACAAAATAATCATAAACAGTGACTGGAGGTGGTGAGAGGATTTCTTAAGTAATCCCGTTTATCCAAATCCTCAACAAACACCACTTTGTTTTCTAAATACATTCAATGTTATATATTACAAAAATATTAAAAAAGAAATGCCATCCCAAAAGAGCTGAGTAGCCGTCTCGTGCCATCCTCAGCAACACTACCTGCCAACTGGAAACACATAAAAAGTCAGCGTTGCTGAGTGAGTTCTAGTTTTATAACAAAACATACTTTCATTCATTAAAACCGTTCTTACATACATGCGATCATACAACATACGTACACGTAGATAATATTATTATTATCTTCATCATTCGTTCATTAGCTTTCATTCGTGTACCATTCATCGCTAACGTTCACGTTCATTCATAAACTCTTTATTTCGTTCGTACGTTTCTTACCTTCATTCATACATTCATTACATTCATTCGTACGTTCGTTACATTCATTCACACATTCCTTACGTTCATTTGTACGTTCATTACATTCGGTGACATGTACAAAACCCCGAACATGACGCACTACTGCTGGTGCTGGACCTGTGGTAATCAACCACGAACGTTGTGCACTACTGCTGATCCAGTCACCTAGGGTATGTACATGCACCACTTATCTTTCCTCTTTCATTTTGGATCAATTCCATATGCTATACCCCGAACATTATGCACTACTGCGGGTGCTGGACCTGTGATAATCAATCAAGAACGTTGTGCACTACTGCTGATCCAGTCACCTAGGGTAAGCGGCAAGGATCCCATACATACATATGGTCAATCACAAAGACTGACCCTAATGTGCATCCTTCGGGGTAGCTAACCCGCACACCGTTGAGCTAACACCTACCAGGGGTGTGCACCTCCATACATTTGCTTGCAAGCCTTTTCTTACATTCATTCGTTCATTCATCAATGCATGCATTCATTCATCATGTTCCTCTTTCATTATCTTTCACTTTACGTTATTTAATACTTTCGTTTCATTCGTTAATCATACACGCAAAGTCACAGAAAGATAAACATACATCGACATAAGGAATATCGGCATTTACAAGTCATCAGTATTCACCACCTATCATGGCAACATCATACTTAACCTACATACATCATGCATATACATGCAATACTACCTCTCTCCTCGTATACAACGGCCCTATTTGGGCGATTGAACATACTTCAGTCGCATGGCCTCCATGCGACTGGATCGTACGATTGGATAACTATGCGAATGGGCATACAGTCGTGCGAATGGGCATACAGTCATGCGAATGAACCTCCTATCGTGCGAATGAACACTATACGAATGGGCTTCGATGTGACTGAACTCTCAATCGTGCGACTGGACTACTATGCGACTGGACTTATACGACTGAACCCCCAGTCGCGTGACCTGTCGTGCAATTGAGTCCCCAGTCGTGCGACTGAGCTTCTGTCATGCGATTGGCCCTTCAGTCGCATAACCTTAACTGGGCAACGAATGGAGTTCATCCCGAACTGCAGCCGCGACATACGGCCTTTAAACTCTTCCAAACTCATTTCCAGCCCAAATTACCCCTCCTAAACCTTAGGGAATCATACTAGGGTATCATACAAGTATATACATGTCCAAAATTGCACTCTAAACACCTTACATACAATTTTACCCAAATGGGTCAAACTCATACTTTTCCAAAAACGGGTTTGAACGTGTTCCAGCCCCAAAATCATTTGAAAACAAGTAAATTAGGGGTCCTAGAACTCACACAAACAAGAAGAAGATGAAGAGCTTCATTTGGACTATTCACTCGACAAGTTTCGAGCCCGAATCACCACTTTCTTTCTTTTTCTCCTCTTTCTCTCTTCTTTCTCGCTCTGCTCTTCTTTTGTCTGAATTTTGCAAGTGTGGGGAGGGGAGATGGTTGCCCCTCCCTTAAAGCTACAGTTCAGTCGCCCAGGCTCCAGCCGACTGGGCCTCCAGTCGCCTGAACACCATGCGACTGGACCTCTAGTCGCATGAGTTCCATGCGGTTGGACCCTCAGTCGCCCGAACATCATGCGATTGGGCCTCCAGTCGCATAAATTCCATGCGACTGAGACTCAGTCACATGACACTCTAAAAAGTCAAACTTCCGAGCATTACAGTGCTTTAAGAACAACAAACAAATCTGGAAATCAAGCATTCAACAAAACGAAAAGGAAAGGAAATGGTAGAACTCATAGCTGTAAAACCACAGAGTAGGAGAGAATTGGCTGAATAAACCATGTGCTTCCCTGGTTCAATAAACATAGAACAAATATAAAAGAAGGGACATACACACAAACACATACACACCAAACACAGTATAGAGACCCACTGGCAAAGCTAAACGAATATGAAACAATGAAACCGAAGGAAACAAAATTAGATTCTTACTTGAGTTTCTGAGGTGCGTCTGCAGTGGCATCCAAGGGTATTTGAAGTTTTGATCTCCCCTAAGCGGCTATATATACATGTGGGGTAGGGATTGGAATCGGGCGGGGGTTTGAATTGGGGGATTTGAATTGGGTTGTTCAATCGCCAATAAACTGCCGTTTGAAACCAGGCAAGCGATCACCGTGACGGGCCGCCGGAATGAATGGGTGAAACGGCAAATAGGGGAACGACGGTCATATGTAAGGGCAACAATGGAAGGTAAAGGGGTAGGGGGGTTTGAATGGGGGTGCAGAAAGCCATCGTAACGCTTGGTTGAGGTAGCTGAGGCGGGCTTCCGGTGATCGAAGAGGGGTAGGAGAGAAAGGAAGAGGCGCGTCTTACAGATTTGATGAAATTACAACAATACCCATCCTTTATGTATTATAAAGGAGTATAGATGTACATAAATCTTCAAAGATTGAGAAGACGAAGATACTAAACAAATTTAAGAATTATACAAATAAGAGCTGTAGTACGATTTGAGCAAGAAAATATAAGAATTTCCATATATTTCGAAGACGGTTTGAACACCACAATTAGCGGGTTATCTTATGTACTCAAGTTAGTGAAACGAAGAGGTAAGTACACTGACCCGTAACTAATTTTTTTTACAAGTTTAATTACATTATGTATGGTTATTTATTATAAGTTTGTATGAATTCTATGAAGATGAACATGTTTAAATACATGTTATATACGTTTATTTATTATGATAAGCACGATAATGGGAGAAATGATTTATATGATTATGGGTCCAAGTATGTGAATTGATGGGATTAATATATGTAAGGATTTCAGGTGTTGAAATCCGAAGGAGTTCGGATGTTGAACTCCACATATATAGAAAAGAGGAGTTAAATATATGTAAGGATTTTGAGTGTTGAAATCCCAAGGGGTTCGGGTGTTGAAATCCCAAGGGGGTCGGGTGTTGAACACCACATATATAGAAAGAGGAGTTAATAATCCTCAAAGATTAAAAATAAACCCATAAGAAATTCGGGTGTTGAATTCCGAAGAAGCAATGAGGATTTAAATAAAAATGATTTCGGGTGTTAAATCCCAATAAAAGAAAATATGTTTTTTTGAAATAAAAAAAAGGTGTACTTACTTAGTGAAAGCTAATAAAAATATTTTTAAATATTTTCAGGAAAAGAACCCATAAACGGTTAAAGCGTCATGGACGTGACTGGACTGACGAAGGAACTCTACTCTCGTTAAATATTTAATATAATACATGTTGTAGAAAAAGTTTGTAAAACGTTATTTTTCATGTAATACTTTTATTTAAGTTAAGAAATGACATGTCACTATGAGTGATAAATTTTATTGTGAACTGGGACCAAAGCTCTGATATAAATTGTAAAAGTGTTTAAAAAAATCTGGTGTGTTTCAGATCAAGATTCGATGTTATTTGTTTATGTGATTGTTACTTGGTTGCATAAATTTCCTCTTTAATGTTGCAATTTTGTGCAATATCTTGGTGTAAGAGATCTATTTTATTTTTGGTGTTTTGGGTTTTATCATACCGTGGTTTTGGGACGTGTTGTCAAACCCATGATCACGTCCCACCGCCCCTGGTATCGACTCTCCAGCCTTTCTTCTTAGTGATCCAATCCCATCAACTTCCACATCCACCCTATCTTCTTTTCTAGGAGGCGGTGATGGTGGTTGGGCAGCGACGGTGGTGCTTATGGTAGGTTGAAAAGGGTTTCTAAGAATCTATGTGCAAAAATGGGCACTGGAAAACCAAGAAACCAACGGTTTAAAAGTACGAGTTTTTAGGCACCACCACCAGTTACCAAAATACTATGTTAACTGGTGATGATGAAAATGCAATGAAATGGAGTACTGGGAGGGCGTGCTGCTAAATCTGCCCAATAGTAGTCAATTCTCCGCTAGATCAGGGGGACGTTAAAGATCAAGGTCTTCTAGTGTTTGATTCCAGCAACCCAATTGGTCAAATTGATCCGTGGAAACGGCCTCCCCACAAAATGTGGGGGAAAGACCGCGTACATCTTCCTTTAAATGGGACGGACCCTCCCTGGACCCTGCGAAAACGCGGGAGCTCTTTTCAGCACCAGGTACGCCCATCAAATTTCTCATAAACTCATTGATGTAGAACAAGGTGTAACACCCGGAAAATTTTTATCAAATAAAGAATAAAAGAAATGAGAAATAAAAGAAATATATTTTGTAAGAAAGAGAAAGAGGCCAAAGTGGAGGCGTGCAAAGTGTAGAAGGACAAAATAATAATATTATTTTGTTTAAAGTGGGCATGGCCGCCCACACCTTCTGCATTTACAACTGCTTGATATTATTAGAGAGAGAAAGCAGAAAAATATTCGGTTTAGAGAGAAAGAGCAGCTAAATTCAGCCAAGGTAAGTAAGTTTTAGCATAATTGGGTTCAGTTTTAAGGATTTTGACCATGTAACCGAATTCTACATGTTCTTATGTGTGTGTATGTGTTCGGGTTATGTATTTTGACATGTCTAGGCGTTAGAAACATCTAAAAAGTTCAAGTTGAAAGGATTAAGTTTGGAAGCAGCCTAGGTAAGTTTCTAGACCCACATTTTACATGTTTTTAAAGATTTTTAGGGCTGAAGTGCATGTAAACCATTTTTAAAACGTGTGCATGTGTGACCATATGTATATTTAGTTGTATATGGATATTTTATGGTTGTGCATGATGTGTTGAAGCTTATAATGTTAGTATGAGGCTTAGAACATATGCATGTGTGACCATTTTTAAAACGTGTGCATGTGTGACCATATGAAGTGCATGTAAACCATTTTTAAAACGTGTGCATGTGTGACCATATGTATATTTAGTTGTATATGGATATTTTATGGTTGTGCATGATGTGTTGAAGCTTATAATGTTAGTATGAGGCTTAGAACATATGCATGTGTGACCATTTTTAAAACGTGTGCATGTGTGACCATATGAAGTGCATGTAAACCATTTTTAAAACGTGTGCATGTGTGACCATATGTATATTTAGTTGTATATGGATATTTTATGGTTGTGCATGATGTGTTGAAGCTTATAATGTTAGTATGAGGCTTAGAACATATGCATGTGTGACCATTTTTAAAACGTGTGCATGTGTGACCATATGAAGTGCATGTAAACCATTTTTAAAACGTGTGCATGTGTGACCATATGTATATTTAGTTGTATATGGATATTTTATGGTTGTGCATGATGTGTTGAAGCTTATAATGTTAGTATGAGGCTTAGAACATGTTAAGGATGAGTTTGGGACTGAAAAATATATAAGAAAGGTGTATGTTGGTGTTCATGCGCCCAAACAGGGCCCATGCGCCTAGATTTTTGCCTTAGAAAGATTTCGAGCATGGTGATGCGCCCAAACAGAGCCCATGCGCCTGAATATTTAACTTAGAAAGTTAAGTGTATGATGATACCCCCAAACAGTAGCTCATGCGCCTAGAAATGCCTTTTCTAAGTGTAGGTTGATGCCTCTAGACAGTGCATCATGCGCCTAAGTTTTGGCTGAAGCGCCTAAGTTTTGGCTGAAACGCCTAAGTGCAGGGTCATGCGCCCAAATAGTCCTCATTCGCGTGAATAGTTCATGCGCCCAAAATTAGTGGAAAAACAGTAAAGTATAGGGACTTGCACCCGCATAGTGTTAATGCCGCTAAGCAGGGTTTATGCGCCTACATAGTTCCCATGCCCCCAACACTTAGAAAATTTTATGGAATTTTGAGGAAAATAGAATTTTAGGGTTTGACCCTAGTTTGACTTATGGACTGCTTTGGACTATTCTACGCATGATATGTGAGGGTTTATGCATAGAATTTTTATGATGTGATGATGAATGTATTTTATGCATATGTGCATGATGTGTTATCTTTTAATGATTTTAAAAACATATATTTTATATCATAATAGACGTCAAGTATTATGTTATGGCTTTACGTAGTATGATGAATGTAAGAATGAATGTAAAGTATAACATAACGAAGTGAAAGATAACAAAGATGAAAAGTGAAACGCAATGAAAGAAGAAAAGGGCTTGCAAGCAGAATGAAAGGAGGAACACAATTCATGAGTGTTGTCAGCTCAACTATGTATTTTATAGCGTGTGATTTTGGCTAACCCGTGAGGGTTCACACACAGGGGATCAGTCTTGGTGACTGATGCATAGTACGAAATAGGACCCTTTTCATTCGACCCCGTAATAATGAGGCTTTATGCCCGGAATGGTGGCTTCGGGCCAAGGGCTTTATGCCAATTATTGATGAGGCTTTGTGCTCGGAATGGTGGCTTCGGGCCACGGGCATTGTGCCAATTATTGATGAGGCTTTGTGCCTGGAATGGTTGCTTCAAGCCACGGGCGTGTGCCAATTATTGATGAGGCTTTGTGCCCAGAATGGTGGCTTCGGGCGACGGGCTTTGTGCCAAATAGTGATGAGGCTTTGTGCCTGGAATGGAGCTTCGGGCTATGATGGGGGGAAAAGCTTGACAGGATCTAGAATCAGTACGAAACGAGCACAATGATAAGTACGAAATGAACGAAGTGATAAAGTACGAAATGAACATTAATGAAAGATAGTGATAAATTACGAAACAAACATTAACAAAAGCTAATGATAAAGTACGAAACGAATGAATAAGTGAGATAAGGAATAATGGATAAGGTTACGCCTTGTTGCATGAACGATAAATACTTACGTATGAAAGTAAAGAGAGTGTTTCCTTGTATAAACCGTATAAAATATTTTGATACTTACAAAACTAGAACTCACTCAGCAACACTGACTTTTATGCATTTTCAATTGGTAGGTAACAGTTGCTGAGGATGGCAAGCTACTTGTCATGGCAAGACTGGCATCCATTCACGTATAATAATATTGTTGTGTTGTAATACAAATGAATGAGGCTTTTGTAATTTAACAATTTTGTATTGCTTAACAACAGTATTTATCAATGAAATGAATGGTTTTTGATATCTTATTTCCGCTGCCTATTTTATGAATTATACAATGTGTATGAAATGATGCGATAATCGTCAAACTATGAGGTGCCCGGGAACGGGGAATTACAAGTTGGTATCAGAGCTAAAGTTTAAGTGAATTGGGTAAATATTTTTAAAAACCTAATCTTAAACTAAGAATGGGACTAAAGGAAAGGGATGCCAGCCTGAGTAGCTACGTGCTATTAGGTAATTCTTTTCTCAAAGTTAATTAGAGTTATGTGTGTGTGCTATTTGATTATGTGCTCTTAATAGATTTAGATACTGATGTAGTCAGGATAGGAAATAATTGGGGTGTGAAGAGTAAAGTAAGTGGCTAATCATAACTGATCACTGTAATTAAGGACTTAGTATACTTAACATAAACTGAGCTATTCCTTGAATGACCATGTTAGCGTTTGAATATTATAGTGATTAGAGAATGGCTGGAGGTAGATCATCTAAGGCCTCTAGGGGTGGAGTACAGAGAGGACGTGGTGCTAAACCGCATGTTACCAGGAACAAGGCTAAGACTACTGAGAGGGCCCGTGAAGAGCCCGAGATGAATCACCAGGAGGTGGTGATGAGAGTGCGAACCTAAGGGCCTCGGTAAAAGAGGCAGTAGTAGAGGAAGTGCACCAGGTCATGCAGACGATACTGTCGTCTGTGGTCACTGAAGTTATTAAGGCAGTAAGGGAGGACGAGAAGAAAGAGAGGAGAAGGACCACCGGAAAGGAGGAAAGGGAGCGATCGAGACCGAGACAATTGTCTCAAGTGAGGAGGAGGAGGAAGAAGCGGTGCAGGAAACTGCATGAGGTTGTAACTATGGGGCATTTTCGAGGTGCAAGCCCCCAATATTCGATGGGAATGGCACTGCTGCTGCTACTCACCGATGGGTGAGGGAGATGGAGGCGGTACTTGATATCAGCGAGTGCCGAGAAGATCAGAAGGTGAAGTTTGCCACCCACTCGATTGTGGATTCAGCCTTATGCTGGTGGGACAACATTGTCCAGGTCGAGGGTAGTAGGACGATAGGAAAGATGAGGTGGCCAGAGCTGAAGAAACAATCGAGGAATTTTATCCTCATCGGGAGCTTGACAAGATAGAGAGTGAATTCCAATAGCTGGAGGCAGGCACCATGACACAGCAGCAGTACACCACCAAGTTTAACGAAATGGCGAGGCTGGTGCCGGATCAGGTGGCGCCGGTGTCAAGGAAGATCAAGAAGTACATACAGGGATTGCCAGCTGACGTCCGCAGGCATTTGATCGTTGGCCGGCTGGGTACCTTTCGATCGGTGGTAGACCTGGCAGGTATATTGTATGATGAGAGGGAAGTGGCAAAAGTCGAGGTGAAGAAGACGGGTGATGGTGATAAGAGCTGGAGCAGGAAAATGTTTGGACATGGTGGTTATACTCCAAACAACAAAAGGAGAAAAGTGGATGACCGTAAGATAGTGTCTTCTAGTTCGGGGATAAAGAAGTGTAGTAAATGTGGGAGAGAGCACTCCGGTGAGTGAAAATAGGGATTGAGCATGTGATTCAAGTGTTGGAAGCCTGACCATGTGGCGAAGATATGTGAAGCTATATGATGTTATAACTGTGGCGAAGAGGGCCGTGTGAGTAGGGACTGTAAGAAGCCACAGGCCAAAAGTTTTGGGATAAAGAAGAAGCAAGAGGAAGGAGGACAGAGGGAAAACTCTAGAGCTTTCACGATGATGCGGGAGGAGGCCAGAGAGGACCCGTATGTCGTGTCAGGTATGTTTCTAGTAAACCAAACTTATGCCTCTGTATTATTTGATTCTGGTGCTAGTAGGAGTTTTGTTTCTGCTACTTTCTATGCTAAGTTACCTGTTAGTAGTAGAAATATTGATAAGCCGTTTGACGTAGACTCTGCTATTAGTAAGTCCATTAGAATTACCAATATGATAGATGACTATGTCATAGAACTAGAAGGTCATAGGTTTTCTGCTAAATTATATGTGATGCCCCTAGGCAGATTCGATGTAGTATTAGGGATGGATTGGTTAGCAGCCTATGAGGCAAACATCATGTGTCGTAAGAAGATGATTCGATTAGTTGTGCCCGATAGAAGTTCAGTGATGATTTATGGTGATCGCGTTACTACGGTTCCGAAGGTTATTTCGATGGTGGTGGCAGGGAAGTACATGAGACGAGTATGCAGTGCCTACCTGCCCTACGTGAAAGATGTGGATGCATCGGTACCAAAATTGTCCAATGTTCCAGTGGTATGTGACTTTCTGGACGTGTTCCCAGAAGACTTGCCAGGTATGCCACCGGATCATGAGATTGAGTTTCAGATTGATCTGATACTCGATGCTCAACCCGTTGCCAAAGCACCGTATCGATTAGCTCCTACCGAGATGAAAGAACTAATGGCTCAACTGCAGGAGCTAATGGATAAAGGGTTTATCTGACCGAGCATCTATCCTTGGGGTGCTCCGGTCTTATTTGTGAAGAAGAAAGATGGTAGTATGCGGATGTGCATCGACTACCGAGAGCTGAATAAGTTGACGGTGAAGAATCTGTACCCATTACCGAGAATTGACAACTTGTTTGATCAGATCCAAGGTGCCAGTTGGTCCTCGAGGATAGATATTCAATCTGGTTACCATCAACTGACGGTGAAGGAGCGAGATATCCCTAAGACAGCTTTTCGCATGTGTTATGGACACTTCAAGTTTCTCGTCATGTCTTTTGGTCTAACTAACACGCCAGCTGCCTTTATGGATTTGATGAACCGAGTGTGTCGGCCCATGTTAGATAAATCAGTGATTGTGCTTATTGATGATATCATGATTTATTCGAAGAGCGAGGAAGAACATGCCGTCCACATACGTGTAGTGTTGGATACATTTAGAAGAGAGATGTTGTATGCTAAATTCTCTAAGTGCGCTTTTTGGTTGTGCGAGGTGCAACTTTTGGGTCATATGGTAAATGCTGAGCTTACCTGGGGATTTCTGGGATGAGTGATAAACTATGGTCAACATACACAAGTCTCTATGGCAAATGGGTCAATTTGCCTTGACGTGTCAACGATTCCAACTGGTAATGCGTTACCAAATGGAACCATTCTCTTTGTATCTTAAAAATCTTTGATTCCTTGAACTGGTTTCTTCTCATTCTTATCATACATAATGTTCCTGTGATATTGAACTCGTCTTACCTTTCAACTCTCATGTTTAAACATCGTTACATGTTAGGCGTTTCATGTAGCTATTTCTATACCTTGATCAACGTGTACATGACTCTTGTTATACCCAAAGATATTGGGAATCTAAACCGAATGGTCTTTAAAACTTTAAATTGTTACTTATGGTTTTCAAATCCCCTTAAAAATGTGTCCCATAACTAAGAACATGCAATGCTGTAGGTGGAGTTACTACATCTCGAGTTACTTTGTCTAGGCACAGTGTAAATGGTGATTTGATTCGATCATTGAATCCACTTACTTGACTCGAAACCCTTGAGATGAGTTATCACTTATAAGTACGCATGTCTTCAATAAGGCTATGGTTGACCTCATATCCTGAGAAGTCCATGTATTTCCTTTCGATTGTGAATCGAATGTTCACATCTCATTGTGGTGTTGAATAATTC